>JAPYXV010005777.1:0-10285 GCA_028533065.1 Trachops cirrhosus | reverse complement strand
GTATATTTTTTTCTTCCTTCTGGTCCACTCCAATGATGTGAGACCCATCTTTCATTCCATCACTATTGGTTCCCTGTGCATTTTTCTTCATTTCACTTATTGTAGCCTTCATTTTTCCATCTACTTTGCGACCAAAATCAACCAATTCTGTGAACTTCCTGATCACCAGTGCTTTAAACTGTGCATCTGATAGGTTGGCTATCTCTTGGTCACTTAAAGGATGGTTTCTGGGGCTTTCAATTCTTCTTCTGTTTGAGCCATCTTTTTGCTTTTTTTTTTTTTCGTGTTGTCGAGCTCCTGTAGCGAGGGGCGGGGCCTTAGGAGTTCACCAGGGAGGGGCACCCTAGTGGCTGGGTTGTGACACTGTATGTGGGGGCGGGGTTCGAGGAGGAAGAATTGCACTTGCTCTGCTCTCTGTAGGACCTCAGACCCTTCCGCCGCTTTCTGCAAGCCAACTGGGCCCCTCTGGCACCAATTCTGGTATGGGTGGTCCTGTGCACCCCGCGGGACCCTCCTCTTCAATCAGTGACCCAAAGCTCTATTTCCCGGTGCTGGGACCCTGAGCTGGGCGCAGTGCCTTGCTTCACAATGTCTGCCTTGCTGGGTCTGCAGGTCGCCACCCCCTGGCCGGGGCCCACCAGCCACTGCCTCTTGTGTGCCCAGTGTCTGCCTGCTGCGGACTTGCGCGCCGCCCCGGTTGCTCAGCAATCCGCTCTGCGTCCCTTGCCCAGCCTGACTCCGCCCCTCCTACCGGTCTGGATGAAAATGTCTATCTTTAAATCCTTGGGTGTCCGACTTCCATACACTTCAATTTTCTGTCAGTTCAGGTTGTTATTTTGTTTCTATATTGTTGTTGTCCCTATCTTGGTTGTTCGAGGAGGCACAGTGCGTCTACCTATGCCTCCATCTTGGCCGGAAGTCCTATATCTTTCTAATGTTTCCTGTACACCCTGAGTTCTGGACCCCATTCCAAATCCCTATTTGCGGCCCCCCTCTTGGCTGCACCCTGTAACAATAGCAGTGAACAAATTCCAACATAGGATTGGGTGATTCTTTGAATGGGGGATATTCAACTGTGCTCCAAGCTGTCCCATAAGCTAGGGCAGTACCTGTCCCATCTATGAGCCCCACTGCAGACAGATCCACGCTCCCACCCAAGTCAATGAATAATAGCCTTGTGTGTTTTCTTCTTGCTATGGTTGCTTGGAATCTCTTTTATTGTTCTCTTTTTGTGCATCTCCTACCTTCATAGCCCAGTTCAAATCATTCCTCCTCCAAGAAGCCTTCCTTGACTTCTTCCGAACCCAATCAATGAGTGTTGATTGGGTTTGGGTTTTAAATATTCAGCATTTATTCATATAAATGCTGAATACCAATCACTCAGCACTTATATGCTGCTTTGCATTATGTTATCTTTTCATGTCTACAGATCTTACTCCCAGTTAGACTGTTAGCTTCTTTGACAAAGGCAGGGACCATGTTTATATGTATAATAAATCCCCATGATGCCTTGCACAATGTAGACAATTGAAATTTGTTGATGGATTAGTGATCAACTGATGGAAAGTTGGTCATGCATACAAACAAACCATTTCCAAGGAGTTTGCTGCCCTTGATACAAAAGGAAAGCAAACACGTTTCTTTTTGATGGTATAGAATAGTGGTTCTCAGTGAATATGTCTCCATCAGCTGTGAGTTGCCTCGCAAAAATTTTGTTATTGGCAATAAAATACATAAATCTCAAATTATTAGCTTAAAAAATTAGAATACATTCAAGGTTATCCCTATAATAACATCACCCTCACTCACTCACCTTCCAAAGTGTTTTCTTGATAGGGAAAGGCCATTGTGGAATTATAGCTATCAAACCGGGAATTGGGCATAACCCTGGGTTCACTTTCTGGAAGGGGTTGTGCATGTCAACATCATCTGTCTTTCACTGGGAGCAAGGATGAGGTTCTTGAATTGTGGTTTGAATGAATGGAACACATCACAGATTTCAGGTTCTCCTTAGCTCCCTCCCCACTGACTTCTTTCCATTAATGATTGCTAAGTTTCCTTTGGCTTTTAGAGCCAGAAGATCTACACCATTAGTGGGAGGATAAGAAGAAATTGAGTAGCGAAATACATCCATAAATAACTCCTAGGGGAATGCTAATACTATTTCAACTTGCAAATTGTTTAAGAAGCAGCTGAGCTGCCAATGAAGGCAGAGAAAGATCACAATTGGCTAGAGAAAGAGGTGCTCAGGAGCCTCCACTATGGCAGTATGGCAGATGTCTGCTGTAGGAACACTGTACCCTGCTCGCCTAGATTCCTGAGGGCCTTCCACAGTAGTCAGTAGTCCACACCAGCCAAACCCACAAATGCCAGCTCTTTTGCCTGAGGACTTTCTCTTTGGGCTGGACTCTGCTCTGCCTTTTAGGTTAGGTTGAAAGTGACAGTGACAGAGAATTTATACTCTCATGTCTGGGACAGTTGGAGTATAAATACCCAACATCCTCACCTCTCAGGTGAGATGACTGAGCTGTGTTCTGCATGGTCTCCTAGAGGTTCCCAATGTGATTAAGCTTGTGTTGCCCATAGGGGTAAACTTGTTCAATAATGGACCCTCTGTTTGCTGCCTTCCCTCCCTTGTATGATTTCCCCCAAACCTTGCAGCATTTCCTTCACCTTACAAACAGTTTTGCACTCAAATCCTTGACTTGGAATCTGCTTCTGGGGGAACCTAAACCAAGATCCTTGCCATGAAGTCTTTTTGAAGAGGGACTGGGCCCAAAGGTGCATCCTTTTGAACAGGGTTCTAAGCCTGGACATTCATCAGAGCTGCCAGAGGAGTTTCCTAAACACAGACTCCTACTCCCACCCCTGGAAAAGCTGTCCCACTTGTTGAAGGTGGAACTTGGGAATCGGTATTTGATTGTAATTCCGAAGACAACTGGATATTTATTAGAATACAGCTACTGTGGCAATGTCGATGGGGCCACAGATCTGGAAGGACAATATACGGTTGAGGTTTCATCTCCACCAGTTGTTGGGCTGTGTGATCTTGGGCAAAGCATTTTATGAAGCTTGTTTTTCCTCACCTGAAAACCATGGGCTCAAATCTTGTCAATCTTATGGGTTGTCTAGGAGTCAGTGGGATGATGTGGGTGGTAGTGTTTTGCAAACTGAAAAGCCCTGTGTAGGGATGGAGTTTCCTCCCAGGGAGCTGGGAGGAAGATTGCTCTCAGATTCAAATCAACAACTGTGAAATGCTGCTGTGAAATACAGCCTTAGTTCAGAGTCAGAAAGGGGACAAGCCGCCACCCCCACTGGCCTCCTGTGCTGTGCATTTTGGTTTTTCCTCACCTCATTTCACCCCACCACTCCTCATCTCCCTACCTCACCCCTGGTCTTTTAATTACTGAGCACGCCGCAAACGATCAGTACTCTGGGCCTGTTAGCATGATGAATGAGCAATTAAAACTACATAAGCAATTACACCAGCTCCAAATGTTCCCATTCAGCCCTGGTCATGGTTCTTTGGTTGGTCAGCTCTTCAGCCCGTGGGCTGGGCCCTTCTGCTGGACAGAGGAGCCCTCTCTCATCTCCACTTTCAGGAAACCACTGGACCTCCAAATCCCACATTTCCTGAGTGAAGTGACAAAGACAGCCCGTCCACAATTGCTCAGTCCCGTTAGACAGGCTGCCCCTGACCCTTTGAGAAACAAAACAAAAACAGTTTGCATTAATTCCAGCCCATTGGCTGAATTGTCTAGCAGAAATAATTTACAACAAAGTGAGGGGGAATAGTCAGTCAAAACCAAGTTTTATAAGAAAGTCCCTTTAGAAGAGGAATAAAGCATAATAAACATTAAAGTCCAAGGAATGCTGCCATTCAGGGAGCATATCTGTATATAATGTAAGAAAGGAACCAGCCCTATTTTCAAGATCTCAGATCTCAAGTTTCTGGGACAGGCGAGAGTAGGCATGGCCAGTTGTTATGTGTGTGTGTTGGGGCAGAGTGGGGATGTATATAGGGAGTCCATTTCCTACTATTAAATAACAGGAAGTTAGGGCATTAGCCAGACAAGAAGATGGTAAGACATAAGAAAGGAGTCTTTTCCAGTTGAAAGTTTTCAACCATGTTCATCTTATAGCTGAATCATCCCTTGAGAGGGCCATGTTGAAGGAAACAGTTTAAAAACAAAATGAAAACCTAGGTCAACCACCCTTCACCACAGAATGACTCCACACAGCTTTGCTCCTATCCTCTCTCTCCATTGATCTTACCCCCACAGCAACCTTGACTTTGACCTTGAAGATAAATACCCAACAGGGAAACTGAGGCCCCATCCATACCTGCAGAACATGAGCACTCCTAGCAGAGATAGGCAGAGGGGCTCTGTGGGGTCCAAGCCAGTTCTGGGTTTCCTTCAGCCTGGGACCCTCAGGGCAAATGGAGTCGCACCCAGTAGAGTGAAGTCAGTGAGCCATTTGTCACCATTAGGGCAGAGTTGAATCCCAGTTCTATACAGAGAGGAACATAGGCAAAGGAAGGATTGGTCATATCATTTTTTCCTCTGTATAAGTGGGAGTGTGAATGCCCAGAGGCGAACCCTGAGACAGATCCAAGTGCAAGTAGTTTACTTGGGAGGAAAGTGAAACAGGGAAGAGACTGCTGCCAATACACGGTCATTAATATCAATGTGAGAAACTGGGGATCGGCCCCACTGGGAAACTCTGGGACCCAGTGGAGCCATCTCAGAGTTATCCCAACTGAGGGGTGAGGCAGCACCTCATCAGTTTGTTAGTTAAGGGGGGCCCTTAACTTGCCTGCTCATGGGGGTGGGAGGCAGTGCTTCCTTAACCAGAAAAAGCTCTCAGGCAAAGAGTTGCAGGTGGTTATGGTAAGCAACTTTCAGAAGCTCTGTGCTGTCCAATAGGTAGCTACAAGTGGCTCTTTAAATCTAAATTAATTAAAATGAAACAAAACGTAAAACTCTGTTTCTCAGGCACACTGGCAATATTTCAAGTGCATCTCTATAATATGCACATAAGAATTGTGCTAGAGGGTTTTTGTAAGTAGATTGATAGATTGGTAGATTCTTGGTATATGTGAGGTAATACACAAAGTTATTAGTTGTAAAAACTCAGTGAGTACATGCTATACATAGTTGAGTTATATTGGGCTTCTGTTTTCTCGTCTGTAAAGTGGGAATAAGCATAGTACACATATATAGGGTCATGATTTAATCCCAAATATTGTAACAGGGTGCAGCCAAGAGGGGGGCCCCAAATAGGGATTTGTAATGAGGTCCAAAAGAGCTTAGAATGCTGGCAGCTGTGGCCAATTGTGGGAGGAGCTGGAAATGGGGCTGCAGAGGAAAATTGGCGCTGGGATTTAAACCTAGGCACCACAGCCATTTGGCGTCTTTTTGGGGACCTCGCTTTGGTGAAGAATTGGGGCCATGCGGTTTTGGAGTCTTTTTGGGGACCATGTGGCCCGGGCATCTTGTTGGGACCACACAGCTTTGGCAGAGTGGGGACTATGTGGCTTGGGTGAGAGTCAAGACCACACGGCTTTGGAAATGCTCCCTTTTTGCCATGTGGATGGTGCCAGGAGCCTGAATCATGGACTTCTACTTCTTTCCTGAGATATGGTACCCCAGACTGGGCAGAGGGAGAAGGAAGGACTGCGTGCATTTGTGGGTATTCTAAAGAACTTTAGTCTGTATAACTTTTAAATAAATATTTCCTTTCCTTTTCTCCAGTCTCTGGCATTGAGAGACATCTTTCCTCTGGCAGCAGGCAAATCAAACCTAGTACCGGGGAGGAACCCCCAGAGAAAAAAAGGGGGTCTTTTATATTGTTCAGCTCCCCCGGCCCCACTGGTCTGTTCTGTAACAATATGACCACTCATGTAAAACGCTTAGCCTAGTACCTAGCATTTGTAAATGTTTAACAAATAATGGCTACAGAAGTAGATTTGCTGTGAACCTAATAAAACTTAAGCTCCATGGCCCCTCACTTACATTGGTCCCTTCCAAGGGTCAGGGGTAGTAGAGGGCTTATACCTTTTATATAGACCACTGTCTGTTTCCAGTTTGACTTCCCCTCCATCACACCTCCCATTGCACTGGGTAGTGTAAGAGTAGCCATGGGTATATTTGGCATCTGGCCAAGAGGAATTGAAGTTAGGATATAATCAGTTTTTGTTTAATCATATGTGTAGCTATGATTTGTAGCCACTTCCATACAAAGTTGGTGACTTCAGGGAACATTCCTACTCCCCTTTGGGCTGACTTGCCTAATACTGTGACTTGAAGGAGCATGCCAGAGGTCATTTCAAACTACAATTGTGTCTGTCCTGCTTATCAATTGTGATATAGCAAGTCACCCCAGAACTCAGTGGCTTAAAACAACAGCAATCATTTATTTGGCTCACAATTTTGCAGTGGGCAGGGCTCAGTGGGGAGAGCTTGTCACTGCTTCACATGGTGTCAGCTGGGGTGGTTTGAAGGCTGGTGACTGGAATTATTTAGAGGTTCCTCAGTCATGACTGGTGGTTGGTGCTTGTTGTCTGCTGAGATGTTAGCTGGCTGTGGCCTAGGCTTCCTCACAGCATGGTGGCTGGGTTCCAAGCGCAAGTGTCCTGAGAGGCCCAGGCATATACTATATCATTTTCTGTGACCTATCTTTGGAAGTCAGATAGTTTCACTTCTGCTGTAGTCACAGACTCACTGAGATTCAAGGGGAAGGGAGACAGACCCCCATGCCTCAATGAGAGATATATCATTGTTCCATTACAAGAAGAGCATATAGAATGGGGGATCTTATTGCTACCATTTTGGAAAATACAATTTACCACAGTGTCCCATGGCTTCCAGCCCCCAAAAGTATGTAGGTAGTAGAGAGAAACAAAGCTTGAAATGTATGGTGTCAGAAGCTAGCCTGTGGAAAATCTTCCAATCACCAGATGTGAAATATTGTAAATGATGAATCCCATTCTCATCGATGCCTAGTCAAAATGGAAATTTGCTTCTGTCAAGAATATATTCAATAATGCAGTGTGTGCAATTAATAACGCACCATATATTTTTATTTCTTTTATGATGGGAATGGCACAAAATAAGATCTATCAGAATTCATGTGTTTGTAGGGTACAAAACTGTAGCAATCCTACAAACACAAGTATGTCTGTTTGGAGAGCATTAAGTTTTATGCATCTCGGTATATCAGATTGTATTTTAGGGTATCTGACACATCTTATCCTGTGAAGTCTGGTGGATCCAGAAAAAAACAGCAAACATAATTGCTACTGATGCAGCAAAATGACCTGAAGAAACAGGTGCTCCAGTGACAAAACGCACGTGTTCATCAATGCATCAATGTATATAGCATAAGAGTAGTTTAATTTTATTATGCAATTATGCAGCTCAATATGTACACCTTAATTGCACATTAATTTTGTGTATTTTTAGAGTTACTGATCATAACAAAATTCAAATAGGAGAGGAAAATAGGAGTATCTTTGTAATAGCCAAAAACAAATGGAAAGATCTACAGATGCCTCAAAATGTTACTCTGTGATTACATCACAATGGAAACTAATTACCAATGACAACTTGGGAGCCTGAAAGAAACTTTAAAACACTATGAATGATTTTATAAGAAAGAAATCAAGCATGGTGCAGGAAATACTGAGTGATCATTCTATTGTCTCTATATAAAATGGTATTAAAATTGTTGCCATGTGAAAAGGCAACCAAAGTTGTGCAGCCCAACAAAGTAGAAAGAAGAAACAAGACAGGTAATAAAGACATTTTTTTCCTCTGCATTTTGTGAAGTTTGAGGTCTTCATGAACCTTTACCTATTGTAATTTTTTTCATTTAAATATTTACTTTTATACTAGGTTTTGTATTTGCAATTTTGTGGTTTTTTTATGAAGGAGAGTCCTTCAAAATGTTTAATCTTCAGACTGCACTATTAGTCATAGTTGGCTCCTGTTAGCTATTATTATAATTAATATTTCATGTTAATAACAGAGACCATGCATGTGGCAGTTTATACACATGAGAAGATGGATGATAAATGTCAATCAACTGAAACTGGTATCTTTCTCCTTTTTCTTTTTGCTGGAGGAAAGCATGAAATGGTATTGTAAGCACCTGTATTACAATTAGCTCAGGCTACCATAACAAAGAACCACAGACTGGATGGCTTAAACAACAGACATTTATCACCTCGCAGTTTTAGAAGCAGGAAGTCCAAGATCAAGGTGTCAACAGTGTTGGTTTCTTCTGAAGCCTCTCTCCTTAGCTTTAGATGGCCACCTCCTCTTTGTGTTCTCACATGATTTTTCTTCTGTGTCTGTGTCCTAATCTCTTCTTATAAGAACACCAGTCAGATAGGGTTAAGGTTCATTTTAACTTAATCACCTCTTAGGATCCTTATTTTCATATACAGTCACCTTCTGAAATAATGGGGGTTGGGGCTTCAATGTATAATTTTGGGGAGGGACACAGTTCAGCCCACAATAGGGCCCAAACCATGGGTCCTCAGAAAGCAGACAGACAATAGCCGTTCTGTCTAAGCTGTTCAATTAGTGTTTCCAAGCCTCATTCAGGTCTGAGTCACCAGTCGGTGTCATCAAAGGCCCCAAGGTTCCTTCAGATCAGCCAGTAATGCTAAGTAGTCCCGGCAAGGGGTGCCAGAATCCTGGCAAGAGAACTACAACCTTCAGCAGCAGAGGGAAAAGCCCTCAGCAAATCTTTGCTGACAGTAGGAGCCCTTTTAGCTCTATTTTAAGAAACTTTAAAGCACTGCACAGGGGGCCATCTCCCCAGAGAACACATCCTGGTCTTGCACTGGCAGGTGGTACTTCTTGGATCAGGGCATCTCATGGTACTATCTCTGGTACCAGCTTAGTGGCAACCACTCAGGCTTGGAGTTGCACTTCATCTGCATGATCTTGGCTCTGATTGAAGTATCACCAGCATACCTACTCTACTGTTCGGTTAATGTTTAATATCTACTGAGGTGGCCTCTATCCATGCTGAGCTGCCTGCCTGGGTAGTTCAAGTTATCTCCATCAGGACCAATTAGTTTTCTACATTAGGGGCTCCAGTATGATTTGGATCATTACTGGTCACCATTAGTGACTGTGATTTTTGGGGGAGAGAGTGGGGAGGCAACTCCTGGCCCAGGGAGCAGGACCCTGGCTCTCCCTGGAAAGCCTAGATGTACCAGCCCAGCATTGGGACTCAGATGCCATTTTGATGAATATCACTATATGCCCATCTCTGTGCCAGGAATTTGACATATGACTCTGACCCTCATAAGATTCTCGAGAAGTGAATATTATCCTCGTTTTACGCATAAAGCGAATGTGGTTCAGGGATAAGTGACTTATCCAAGGCCACACAGCTTGTATTGGCAGAGCCAGGATACAAATGCCAGACTGTACAATGACAAAGCCCTTGATGTTTCTTTCCATTGGGTTATGCAGCCTTTCACCAGTTCATGCCCACACAATTCCAGCTGGAAAGGAGGTGAGAAACTGTTGAGTCCAATTCTTTTATTTTGCAGAACATTATGGCACTTCCAGATGCCCTTGCAGCTGGGTAGAGGACGTTTCCAAGGTTTGACCAATGAGGTATCAACAAAACTCACAAGTTGTGGCTTCCGGGGAAAACAGAACCTTTCCCTTTTAACACATCCTTTATCTTTTGCATTTCCATTTCTTTCTGCCTGAAAGACAGTCACAATCCCTGTGAATGCAACATCCATTTTTCAGTCATGAAGATAAAAGCCCCCTGTTAAAGATGGAAGATCAAGAAAGTAGGAGATAGGATCCTTGACAACATGTTTAAGCCATTATGCCAACCTAGATTTTTTTGTTGCATGAGACAAATTCTTTATTGTGTATGCCACTGTAAGCTGGGTTTTCTGTTACCTGCAGCATATTTGATTCTAACTGATACAAGTATTCAGGTGTCATCCCTGGGCCTGTGCTTTTCCTGCAAGAACAGTTTTGCTGGATATAGATTCTTGGTTGACAGTTTTCTTCTCTTTCAGCACTGTGAATATGCCATCTCATGGTTTCTGATGATAAATCAGCTGTTAATTTATCTTAGTTCAGGCTATTATAATAGAATGCATAGACAGAGTGGCTTACACAATAGACATTTATTTCTTATAGTTCTAGAGGCTGTAAGTCCAAAATCAGGGTACCAGCATGGTTGAGTCCTAGTGAGAATGCTCTTCTTGGTTTCCTGGAGTGGTGGGGAGGGGGGTGAG
>JAPYXV010005776.1:0-10285 GCA_028533065.1 Trachops cirrhosus | reverse complement strand
CTTACACCATACACAAAAATAAATTCAAGGTGGATAAAAGACTTAAATATAAACCGTGGAACAATTAAAGTCCTAGAGGAGAACATAGGCAGGAAAATCTCAGATATTGCACGCAGAAACTTTTTTACTGACACGTCCCCTAGAGCAAGGGACATAAAGGAAAGTATTTTTTGTCTTGTTGATAGTAGCCATTCAAACAAGTATGAGGTAGTGTCTTATTGTGGTTTTTATTTGACTTGCATTATTCTTATAGTTAGTGAAGTTTAATATCTTTTCATATATCTGTTGGCCATTTGTATATTTTCTTGGGAAAGTATCTTTTCAGGTCCTCTGCCCATTTTTTAAATTGGATTGCTTGTTTTTGTTGTCATTGTTGCTGTGTTGTATGAGTTATTTATATATTTGGATATTAGCCCTTTATCAGAGATTTTGTTTGCACATATCTTCTAACCTTTGGCTGGTTGCCTTTTTGTTTTGTTGATTTCTATGTGTCTGTGTGCAGAAGCCTTTTAATATAATGTAGTCCTATTCATTTGTAAAAATAATTTTATATTGGTTTTTATTACTTGGGTTAAATTTTTATTGTTGTTCAATTAAAATTGTCCCATATTTTTCCCCATTGCTCTCCTCTGCCTCACCCACCTCCATCCTACAGTCAAACCCCACCTTGTTGTCTATGTTCATGTGTTCTTGGTTAATTGTTTATTTTACTCAGATCATTAGTTTCATAAGGGTAGTTATGTGGTATATTCTTTCAGTTTTCAAATGTTTCAATATGGATATATTTTGTCCTCATAAGAGAATAATAATTGGCCTGAACAAAAATTTTTAAGATTATCTCATTACCTCAGAATTCTAAAATATTTCCCCGCAGCATTGAACATGAGCCATCTGAAGCCAGTTTCTTAGAATTCAGAAACAATGGATGAGATTGAGCATAAACTTTTCTAAAAATTCTGGGCACAATTCTGTGAGTTTTCCATATTATAAAAATAGAAGTTTTAGGGATTTTTTTCTCCTAAGACTTCTCTCTGAAATCTTAGTGTCTGGTATACCTTTTGGCTAATCAGGTAGGCTCTGATTAAATGTCAGTTGAATGCTTATATGAAAACCAAATAAAGGAATGGTATTTAAGCTTCCTTCAGTCTGCCACAGAAATTATCAGTGAAAGTAACAAAAATAAACACTCAACACACTAATTAATCCTTCCATTAATATTACAGTCCCCTGAAGTTACTTCCTTGTGTCCAATGAAACTTTTTTCTAATCTGAGGGGGCTCCCAGGCCATGGACTGTGAAAAGAAGGCTGCATGACTTCTCTTCATACTCAGAGTACCTGTAAACACATTCAACTCATTTAGGTTATAGTGGGGATCCAAGACCCCTGTATATTCCTTATACAACATAAGTGATTATCTATCTATCAGCTCACCATTTCCAGGTCAAATCCACTCATGCATCCCTTTAACAATGACAGTTTGTATGACTGGAGAAACTGAGCAGAAGAGTATTTTGCATAGATTATCTGATAATTTGTATTGCCACTGCTGCTCTTTCTCACTTCTTCTTATAGAAAAAGATATTGAAAACCCAAGTGTGGGCTTGATTTCTCCAAGGCCCAGAGGTACTGAATTTTCCTGCCAGACTACAGACTGAAGACTTTGTTATTTTTTAAATATTTTATTTATTTATTTTTAGAGTGAGGGGAAGAGAGGCAGAAAGAGAGGGAGAGAAACATCAATGTGTAGTGGCCTCTTGAGCGCCCCCTACTGGGGACCTGGCCCACAAACCAGGCATGTGCCCTGACTGAGAATTGAACCAGTGACCCTTTTGTTCATAGGCTGGCACTCAATCCACTGAGCCACACCAACCAGGGGAGACTTTATTATAAGCCAGAACTCCTTTCATAGTTGTTGGTGAAATTAGGAGGTTTGCATGTAGACAAGAGCAGGAAGAAAATCTGGAAGCCAGCTAGTGGGAGAGATGGAAGGGAAATAAGACACTCTGTGGGAGGCTTGTGGCTGAGGGAGGCAGTAGGATTTCTCTTACAGGGAAGTGAGCAGAGAAAGAGGTTTGCTTGTATGGCAAAGGAAGTTAGGTAAGAGTTCAAAAGGATTTGAAGGGAGAGCTGATATCTGAGTTCTGAGAACAGTTTGTCCTGCTAAGGCATCATTCACCTAACAGAGCTTCAATGCTGCTTCTTCTGCTCCTGCTCTTCAAGAAAATTCTTTGCCATGGGCAAAGCACAATGGGTAAGAAGAACCTCAGTGGAAAGATACTTGTGGTTGGGCATAGTAGGGTGGATGAAAAGTTCCGGGGAGGATTTGGGAGCAAGGAGTAATGCTCCCACTAAGTGCCCTTGAAATCTGCATGACAGTTTAGTTCTAGGTAATGCATCCTTGACCCCAGTCTCAGCTTCTTTCTCTGATTTTGGGGAAGAGAGGCTGAATTAAGGAGAAGGGGATATGGAAATATATGCAAACTCTGTAACTATCTCCATTTTTCTTTTCCTATGTGGTCCTGTTATCCTCTTCTTTCACCTTCTCTCAATTGTCATTTCTTTGTCTCTCAGCTACCCAAGTTCTAGGACCCTATCGTCTAGCAGCAGAAGAGCCCCTCTCCTTCCGCATGCTCCAGATCTTCTCCTTTGCCAACCACAGCTGGGCACATACCGAGGTTTCAGGCTGGCTGGGCGAGTTGCAGACTCATCGCTGGGACAGTGTTTTGGGCACCATCCATTTTCTATGGCCCTGGTCCCAGGGTAGTTTCAGCAAGGAAGAATTGAAGAACCTGCAATACCTATTGCAATTGTATTTCCATAAGTTCCCTCAGGAAGTGCAGGCATTTTCCAGTCAGTTTCACTTTGAATGTGAGTATGCTTTTTCAAGCTGGTATTTGCCTGGTGGTTCTGATCAGGGGAAGATGGTATGTGGGTTCCGACTTTCTTTCAACTTTCCTGACCTGTTTTCTCTTTCCTTTGGCTCATTCTCTCCACTTTGCTTTATCCTTCACCACATTCTCACTCTACCCCACCCCACCACATACACAGAAAGACTTATATGTACATATCTCTTCATATCCTTAAATATACCCTCATATGCTGGCTCCTTGGAATCGTTGCCTCTTTTTGATGTTCTTCCTCTCATCCTTGGCCTCACACTCAGCCTTTCAAAACCAGAATCTTGCTCTTCTTTCTCTTTACCCTGATTGTTCAGGTGGCTTATCTAACCAGTAACTAACCACTCCCAAGTGAGTTCTTGACTTGTCTGCTATGTTTCTAATAGTCTTCCTATTTAGCCCCTTTGACTAAATTGTTTCAATATACCTTTATTATCTTCACATTTTCTCCCCACAAATTTCTTCTCCTTTTTCCATCCAAACTCTAGCCTTCCATGGGACTAGAACTTTTTTCCTTGTATCCTTTTACTTTCTAGATTGTTTACTTTCCTTCCCTATAATTCTTTTTATATTTACTCTTTCTTTATTGTCCATCCCCAGATCCCTTTGAGCTCCAGATATCATTTGGCTGTAGAATGCATTCTGGGAAGGCTTCAGAAAACTTCTTAAATGGAGCATACCAAGGATCAGATTTCCTGAGTTTCCAAGGAAATTTCTGGAAGCCATCTCCAAGAGCAGGGAGTCAGGCTCAAAAAGTTTGTAAAGTGCTTAATCACTACCGAGTTATTAAAGAAATTGTGCAGAGCCTTCTTGTTGACATCTGCCCTCGATATCTAGCAGGCCTCCTTGAAGCAGGGAAGTCAGAACTGGAACGACAAGGTGAGCCCAACTTTTTCTACCCTTATATTTTTATATTCTTGTATTTGAGTCTTTCACTCTTTATCACCACTTTGAAACCCATAATAAAACCCAGGGCTAGAAGGTGGGTTTCGGTTTAGGACTGTTTCCAAGATAAGTGATTATTCAAACTGCTAAGGTACCCAAGTCACTAAGCTATGGCTTAGGGTGCCTTCTTAAATTCCATTTTTTCTCATCTTCTTCTTTCCAGTGAAGCCAGAAGTGTGGGTGTCCAAGGGCTCTAGTCCTGGTCCTGGACGTCTGCTACTGGTGTGCCATGTCTCTGGCTTTCATCCAAAACCTGTGTGGGTGATGTGGATGCGGGGTGAACAAGAGCAGCTGGGCACTCAGCGAAGTGAACCCTTGCCCAATGTTGACAGAACATGGTATCTTCGAGTAACCCTTAATGTGGCAGCTGGAGAGGCAGTTGGCCTGACTTGCCGAGTGAAACACAGCAGCTTGGGAGGCCATGATATAATCATTCACTGGGGTGAGAAATAACAAGGGCCCAGATGGGAAATGATGATCTTCCCATAGTTCCAGGGTGAAATGTACAAGAATGATATGCACCAGAGGATAAAAGTGGGAAAATACAAATAAAGAAGATAAAGAATGATAGCAATTAAGTTAAAAAAACACACCGAAGTAGATGATTAGAAATACTAAAAAGAAAAGATATAATTACTTGTCAAAAAAAGATATGGGGTGAGATCAGGGACATAGACTCAGGAAGAACTGAAATGAAGACTCTAGAAAATACAGAAAAAAAACTCTTGGAATGTCTCTCTCCTATAAAATGGAAACATTAACTGAGGTAGAATAGAGAGTACTTCATAGATTGACATTCTTATTTTATCCCCAACCAGATGGATACCCCATCTTCCTGATATGCATCTGTTTGGCTGTATTAGTTACCCTGGTTATCTTGGTTTTGGTTGACTCATGGTTTAAAAAGCAAAGGTGAGACTTTTCTTGTTCTGTTTCTTCAACTACTTATTAACTCATTGTATTTTTTTCTATTGTTTTTCTTTTTTTTACCATTTTCTGTCTAATTTTCCTTCTTTTATATCAAGCTCCTCTTCTTTTCCCACAGCTCAAATCAGAACATCTGCTCTCCCCATATACCCAACCCTGCTTTTCCCACAGAAGCCAATATCCAAGAACCTAGGAGTTCAGGAAGTTTTCTCTGCTTGGCACAGAAATCTTGGATCAAAAATGGATTCTTAAAGAAATGAAAGATAAGCCTAAATCAACTCTAATGACATTTGTTTCACTTTATACATAAGATACTTACTTACTTCTTGTTAAATATGGTTTATACAAATAAACAAAATAAGATTTTGTTAAAACATGTTATTCTAGCAGAGATTCTAACTCATTTGGAAACCTGTCTCCCTCCCCCATCTTGTGACAATCTCTTTTCTGCTTTGGACATATGTTCACTTATCCTTCAAACTCAAACTCAGAGGCCTGTTTCTCATGGAATCTTCTCTGGATTACTTAATTGAAATCTCAAGACAAGTACCATATGATTCCACTTATATGTGAAATCTAATAAACAAAATAAACTAACAAAATAGAAACAGATTCATAAATACAGAGAACAGACTGACAGTTGTCAGAGGGGAGGGAGGTTTGGGAGCTGGGTGAAAAGGTGAAGGATTAAGGATTAAGCAAAAAGAACCTCATAGAAACAGTAAACAGTATGGTGATTACCAGAAGAAAAGGGAGTTGGATGGAGGTAGAAGAAGGTAAATGGAGGATAAATGGTGTTGGAAGAAGATTTGACTTGAGGTGGTAAATATACAATACAACATGCAGATGATGTCTTAAAGAATTGTACACCTGAAACTATAATTTTATTAACCAATGTGACCCCAATAAATTTAGTAATAAAAGAAATAAAAATTCTGTAACTATAAAAAAGAAAAAAGTCCCTTGTATGTTCCCCAAATTGGACTAATCTTCCTAAATGCATTATTTACTTGTAATTGAAACACTGTTGTTTAGGTGTTTGCTCTCTTCTCTTTTGAAATATCAGTTGCTTGAAGGCAGAATTTAGGAGTTTATATTTGTATTCATGACAAAAAGTATAACCTGAATTCTGGGCCAGCTTTATGGGCATTTGACCTGTGTAGCTGTTGCCATCTTGAAATTCTTAGTAATTTTTGAATGAGATATTGTATTTTAATTTCATACTGACTCCACAAATTCTGTAGCTGGTTCTGTCTGAATATGATGTATTTCAATTATTCTGAATAAAATCAATTTATTGTCAAATCAAGTGATGCCTTAATTCACTCCCTCTTTGACATATTTGCATCTTTGGCTGTTATTAAAATGCTTTCTTTCTCCTTTTTTCACTCATCAGAGGTGAAGAGGCAGAAAAGTGCTTCAGACTTTACAGTGACAGGTATTTGTACATCTTCGGAGATATTCAAAATATAATGATATATGAGAAATCTTTTGTCAAAATGAGAATGGGGTTAGACTGGCATTTCCATTTCTCTGAGATTGTGCACATGGATGTCTTAGTAGATAAGCATATTTAGGGGAGAAATTAATATTTTGAGAAATTAGGAAGAAGACATGGGGATTGGGGATAATTTTAATTGGCAGAGCCAAGGCAATGAAGGAAAGAGTGATTGGATGCCTGCCAAGATATATGTTTATTTTTCTTACTATTTTGGTATGCTATTATATTATCATTACTATTTTTAGTTCACTTTCTTCTTACATTTTATATAAAATTTTTAATTATCTAATTATTTTAATGGAGGTACATTTGAGCCTGTTGGAGAGCAGAAAGCTGTTAAGATGCAGTTTATACTGATGTCCAACCAAAACCTTCCTTTGAATGTGGTATTTGAGAAGATTGGTAGATTTCTCAGTGGAAGTTTCTATTTTCCAGTTAGCAGATGGTTCCATGACCACTTACCAAGGCTGTACTCTTAACCATGAGCAAAGTTTAGGGGCTAGCTGTTCTGTTGTTTAGAACCCATCACCTATTTTATGACATGTTTATCTATAGACAGATGCCTAGAGTGTAGAGAGAAAGGAAGACTTTTAATAAACTCTTTGGAACAATAACAAATAAAGGTCAAATTTCTCTGACATGAAATAAGGACATAGGAGTGACCTCTATCAAATCTGAGAGGATTTTAGTTTCTAGCAGAGGTATGTGATATGAATATATTTCCAGTGTTTTCTATGGAATGGACTTTGCTCCAAGACTCTAGTATTTTGGTCACAATAATTCTTGAATTTTTTTTACAGCATCCATATTTTTTAAGAATTGTATTTATCTTAGAGAGTGGAGTAGGGAGAGAGAAAGAGAGGGAAAGAAACATCGATGTGAGAGAGATACATTGATCAGTTGCCTTTCACATGCCTCAAAATGGGGACCCAGCCCACAACCCAGGCAGGTGCCCTGACTGGGAATTGAACTGGAAACCTTTCAGTTCTCAGGCTGGCACACAATCTGTTGAGCCAAACCAGCCAGGGCTTGAATTCTTAAATATGGCCAAAGCTATATTTTCTTGTCTCATGTCAAATCTTTCCCCCACTATATATTATTCTTCTGTGACACTAAACGTGGGGACCAGGTGAAGGGTGGAAGTAGCAGGACCAATTTCAAGCCTATCGTAGTAATTCAAGGAGTTGTTGATAATAGTAAACCATAGCACTTGAGATGGATGTAGTAAAAAGAGACTTGAAATTGTGTATATTTTGAAAATGGAGCTAATGTGTTTTAAAGATAAATTCCATCTGTTGCATTAGAAAAACAGGGAGTCAGGAATGACTCTAAGTTTTTGTCCATAGAAGCTGGAATTCTATTTGTAATTTCAATTAACTAAATAGATAAGACAGATAGATAAGAAAGGAACAGATTTGGAGGACAAACTAAGAATTTGGTTTTGGATGTTTAATTTGAAGTTCCTGTTAAGGTTCAGAACGGAGAAATCAAACAGACCATTGGGTTTAGGCCTACAATTGAGATGTGCCCATGCTAAAGACACTTATTTGAGATCAATAACAAAAATGTTTGAGCACTACTCTACAATAGTGGGATGGCCATATGAATAAATAGTTGGAATACAATGTTGTGACTGCTAATTAGAAATCACTGTTTTGTTTTCTGAGTTAGGTTGAGGTCATCAGGAATGTAGTGATCAGTTCTTCCTGATGGATTACAAAACAGGGCTCAGATATTCCACTAAAACTGAAAGCTGAAAGATGATTGGTACACTGGGTCCACTTACGATGAAACTTCAAACTGTGGAAGTAAAGGCACAGAGATAGACATTTCAGTATTGAATGTTGTGGGAATTCTAAATATTTAAAGATACCTGAAAAATAGAGCTATACTATTCAAAGTGTGGGACAACTGTCATAGAATAAGAATTCAAAAATTGTTAAAAAATAACAGGATCAGACTCAGGGTATAGTTGTTACTTGTCCAAAACTTGTTGTAATATTAGTATGAAGGCTGAAATTAAACATTTAAAAACTTTTATAACAAATCAACAGAGTAATTTTATGTATGTTAAGCTAGTACTGTAACAAAAATTTATATTTTTTATTATTTAAAATAATTAATTTTCATTATTTTTTACAAAATTATTGATGCATAATAAATTTGGGGAAAATTACTCTTTTCTCAGATTGAGAAACACAGACATAGGATGTCAAGAGGTATGGTCATATATAAAAATAGTACATAAACCTTTGCATGTCATGTTGCATTATTTGGACATGATCTCATAATAAATAGAAGGCCACAGATTTAAAAATATTTTTAAAAACATTCAAAATTTATGTTAAACATTTGTCAACATGTATTAATATGTGAGCAAATAAATCATTAAGTTGATAAAAAATAAAGAAAGGTGAAAGGTTTAGGGATGGTATGGAACTGGATGAGTGAGTGATAAATTAGGAAAACAAATTGCTTATGAAGAGTGATTAAAATGTTATTTCAGTTTTATAAAAGCATTATGACCAAGCCTTTTTTTAATGTTTTTAACACAGGAAGTCTGTAGAAAGATGATCTGAATGACTGGTGTGCAGACATTAGGAAAAAAAAACAAAAACAAAAGAAGCAAACAGGATTGTTAGGGTATAATCCCACCAGTGAAATTGCTGGGTCAAAAGGAAGTTCCATTTTTAGTTTTCTGAGGAAATTCCATACTGTTTTCCACAGTGGCTGCAACAGTCTGCATTCCCACCAACAGTGCACTGGGGTTCCCTTTTCTCCACAACCTCACCAGCACTTGTTGTTTGTTGATTTGTTTATGATGGCCATTCTGACTGGTGTGAAGTGGTATCTCATTGTGGTATTAATTTGCCTCTCTCTGATGGTTAGTGATGTTCATAATTTTTTCTATGTCTTAGGGCACTCTGTACATCCTCCTTAGAGAAGTGCCTCTTAAGGTCCTTTCCCCATTTTTTAATTCCACTGCTGGGATTATACCCTAAGAATCCTGCAACACTAATTCAGAAGAGCCTATACACCCCAATATTCATAGCAGCACAATTTAAAATAGCCAAGTGCCAGAAACAGCCTAAGTACCCATCAGTAAATGAATGGATCAAAAAACTATGGTACATTTACACAATGGAATACTACACAGCAGAAAGAAAGAAGGAGCCCCTACCACTCATGACAGACTGGATGGGTCTGGAGAGAATTATGGTAAGTGAAATAAGCCAGGTGGTGAAAAACAAATTCCACATGATCTCATGTATAAGTGGAACCTGATCAACAAAACAAACATCAAGCAAAATATAACCAGAGGCACTGAAATAAAGAACAAACTGACAGTAACCAGAGGAGTGGGGGAAGGGGATAAAAGGGGGAAGGGGAAAGGTCATCAAGGAACATGTATAAAAGACTCATAGACAAAGCCAAAGGGGGATAGGATTAAGGGTGGGAGGTGGGGATAGATGGGGCAGGGGTTAGTGTTGGGGTGAAAATGGAGACAACTGTACTTGAACAACAATAAAAAAAAGAAGCAAACAGCAGAGGTACAACTTCCTGTAAAATTTAAATAGCATGTTTCACTCCCTAATACCTAATATGAGAGCTTAAAACTGTGTCAAACAGACATCTGAAATAACACAAGTTCCGGTTTTATACTTTACCAGGTGATTTCCCCAAGCTACAAGCAAATACACTGGTGACATAGAACAGTCATTTCTTACTCTGGAAATATTTTCTTTTATGTTCTGTCACACTGAACAGTGTTTCATAGGGATGTTATAATGTTTTCATTTTAGAATAATAACTGGGTCCAGTGCAGAAACTGGATTTAAAGAGTAAATGAAGGAGTTTAGAAGGAGTTTAGGAGGAGAAGATGGCGACGTGGTAGGAGGGAGCACACGCCGCCTCCCGTTTCAAAAGACAGAAAAACCTAACCATACTAAAGAGGACATTGCAGCTTACATGAAAATGAGAAATCAAAATTGTAGCGGACACGGAAAGACCAGA
>JAPYXV010005775.1:0-10287 GCA_028533065.1 Trachops cirrhosus | reverse complement strand
TAGGGGAAATTTAGAAGCTAAAGAACTTATGACACATGGACATGAACTAAAGGGGGGGATGGAAGTGGGAGAGGGTGTTCAGGGTGGAGGGGAATGAAGGGGGGTAATGGGACAATTGTAATAGCATTATCAATAAAATATATTTAAAAAAAGAACACAAAAAATGGAAGGATAACTCATTCTTATACAATGAGAAGATTAAATTGTTATGATTACAATAATTCCCAAAGCTATTAGTTCAACTCCAACCTTATCAAACTACTTCTCTGAGGAAAAAAAAAAAACTTAAAATTTATATGGAACCACAAGTACCTTAAATAGCCAAATATATGTGGAGAAGAAAAAAAAAAAACAATGTTGGGGATATCACACTCCATGTTCTCAAACTATACTCTAAAAGTATAATAATCAAAAGAGAAAGGTATTGGCACAAAACAGATGCCTAAATCAGTGGAAGAGTATAGATAGCCCAGAATTAAACCCTCTTACATGAACAACCAATCTATGAGAGAGAAGGTAATAATATACACTGAAGAGTTGATAGACTTTTCAAAATCTGGCCTTGGAAAAACAAAATTTACACAGGCACTAAAACTGGTCTACACTCTTATACCATATACAAAAATAAATTTAAACAGATACCAGCTCCACCCACCTCTTCTGTATTTTCAACTGACACCAGACCTGCTTCTCTCTTACCCAAATCTCCCTGCCTTCCCATTGAAGTCCGCGCCTCACAGATCCCTGCCTCACAGATAATTCTAGACCCACACACCCTCCTTTGCCTCCCAACTCACTCCATCCCTGCCTATATTCCCTGCTTTCCAACTGATGTCAGGCATAATAAAGTCTCCTTGTTTTTTAATGTATGCCAGTTTTGCTCCGCATTTTCAGTCCTGACCCTCTCCCTATAATTATCTTTCACTCAGCTCCTTTTCCTTCAACAGCTCAGAACCTGAGAACATGTGTGTGTAAGAACACCTGTGTTTGCAGACTTTCATTGTGGCTGAAGATTAGCCATGCTCAGGTGACTTCTCCTTAAATGATTTTGCACCTTTACGACTGGGACAGGCACTGTCACTCAGGTTACTGGCCCCCAGGCCCTGTTCTGAACATCTCTATTCTTGTGAACCTTTTGTCTCCTTCATGCAATATTGACTGGAAGTAACATGACAAAATTTGACACCTCAGAGTGTTTTACCATATAAGTCATAAAAAAAACATCTCATCCAACAGAGAGACCACATCAACAGTCTTCAGTGCTTCCAATCACACACCACATGTAAAGAATCTGAAAACTGACACACAGTAAGCACTTCATGTGCATCAGTGTTGGGGTTTTTGTCATGTGTTAACCATTGACATTTGAGGCCAAGTCATTTGTGTTTTGGGTGATGCCTTCTGCATGATAGGATATTTGGTAGCAGTTATCCATAAGCCAGAACATGCCTACAATATCCCAACTTTCTAAATATATGTATAAAGAGAGAGAAATAAAGGGAGAGGGAGAGTTGGAAAAAGAGAGTTTAAACCACAGAGAAATTTGATTATGATATTCAAAGAAGTAAGAGTGAAAAGTGGTATTTTAAAATAATTTTTAAAAATCTTCACACAAAGATATATTTTTATTTATTTTTCAGAGATGGAGGGAGAGAGAGAATATCATCAATGTGAGAGAGAAACATTGATCACTTGCTAATGGTTTACCTTCCCTTATCAGGGATTGAACCCACAACCTAGGTAGGTGCCCTGACTGGGGAGTCAGGTGAATGGGATGAGTGCTCCAAACAACTGAGCCACCTGACCAGGTTGACATTATTTTTAATTGGAACAAGAATGAGACTTCACTTCAACTTTATTGTGGAGAAGCTAGTTCAAAACCACTTAGTGTTGATACAAATATGTTCATATTGGCAGGCAGCATCCATGTGAAACCATTGTGGAGGCTGCTAGCCATGTAGGCTGACATGAGCAGAAGGTCTGATTTGAAGCATAACAAGAGTTCATGGAAGGTTGTATGGCAGAAATAATAACATTTAGATGTTCTTTTAATATTAATCCCTTAAAGGTGACTACCAAAAAATGTGGTCCAGAGTAGTATGATTTTTCCAAAATCATACTGATAAATATCAGTCCTGACTAAATTGTTATTTCCAGTTACATTTCACATTTTTGTAATTTTATCATGCCTGAGCTTTTGAAAATTTTATTATTTTTGAAGGCTTTATTTATTTTTAGACAGAGGGGAAGGGAGAGAGAAAGAGAGGGGGAGAAACATCAATGTATGGTTGCTTCTCACACAGCCCCCCCCTCCCCCGCATGGAGGGCCTGGCTCGAAACTCAGGCTTGTGCCCTGACTGGGAATCAAACCAGTGACCCTTTGGTTCTCAGGTCAGTGCTGAATCCACTGAAATACACCAGCCAGGGCTCATGTCTGAGCTTTTGCACCAAACACATGTAACACCAGCCCACAGTGTTTTTGGTTGTATGTCATGCACCTGTGACAGACAATGTCTCTAGAAAGTAGTCCCAGTCCTCAACCCCAGTGAGCTAGTTGGGTGACTGGAGACCAAAGAAACACAATGGCACTGAAGTGATCAGAAGACAAATGTTTGAACTCAGCTCTTCCTTCTGAAACCTTAGACTATTGTTACATTACTAGGAATCTGTGGGAAAAGCTGTGTCTGACACATTCGTATATTAATGGAAGGGTCATGGGTAAGCAGTCAACAGCCCTGAGAAGTCTTCTGGTAAGTTTAATTAGAAAAAAGCACCCAGAAAAAAAGTTGCTTTTTAAAAGCAACTTTTAGAAAATTAGGTCACTTTCTCATTCACAGAACAAAACAGACATAAGAAATCTGGTTATTAGACACTCACATTCAAGAGACAGGTCCCTATGAAGTTTACTGAGACAGTTGAGAGAACAAAATGTTTGCCAGTTGTCTTGAAACTTTCTCAGGATGTGTCTTTTTGGAAAGGCCATAACAAAACAGGTGTTTTTCAAACTTTGAATGGTCATGGGCAAATAAAGATCAAGGCAGAAGGCTTTTCATGTGAGAGTGGAAATTTATAAAGCTGAACAAGCACAGCAGGTCCAGAAATAGGTTGTGCAAATCCAAGTACTAGGTATGCACCTGCCATGGCCGAACCAATTAATTTTCCAAACCTATGTAATATATGTTTTGCACCACCAACATTTCAAACAAGCAAACGGAGGCTCAGAGAGATGAGGGGTTAGTCCCAAGAAATAATCCACAAATGGGCAGAGTCACCATGTGACATAGAGGTACCCAGTGCTCATCAAGTGAAACACTGGTCAGGACAACTGGGTGCTGTTGATTGTCAGAAAGGTAAAAAAGGTAAGTAGTCATGTAAATGATGTTTCTAAATGTGAATTTTGGTACCATGGACTGTATAAGGCATTTCTGCATTATGTCCTCTGGAGGGCACCCAATGCACATGCCTTACCCAAACACAATCTGATGTCATTTTCACAATAAGTAATACAGATGGGCCATATTGGGTTGGCCAAAATATTCATTTGTTTTTTTCCATGAGGTAGCTCTAGTAGTCCCTAGTTTTCCTCACCAATGAGACAATTTTTTATTGATTTGTGGAATTGTGACTGCTGTTATATCATCATGGGTTAAAAAAATAGGTTAAGTTTTTTAACCATTTTAATGTTGAAGATGGAAAAATATGAATAATTTTTGGCATATTATGCTTTATTATTTAAAGAAAGGTAAAAATACAACTGAAATGAAAAAAATTGTGCAGCATGTGGAGAAGTTGCTGTGACTGATCAAATGTGTCAAAAGTGGCTTGTGAAGTTTTGTGCTGGAGATTTCTCACTGGACTGTGCTGCACAGTGGGGTAAGACCAGTTGAAGTTTATAGCATTGAAATTAAGACATTAATTTAGAACAAAAACAATCAATGCTATACCATGTGGGAAATAGCCTATGTACTCAAAATATCCAAATCAATAAAGTTTTTGATGAAAATGGGAAATGTGTCTTTTATTTTATGGGGAAAAAAAAACATACAGACATCACAAAGAACATCCAGAAGAATAAGCATCTTGGGCTCACCCAGAAACACTCAGTACTTCAATGATGTGTTTGGAGGGACAGGTGTGCACAGATAAAAAAAAATCTAAGATACACATGTACAATTTGAGTTTAGGTGGGGGAAAATTATTCAGTTATATTTTCAAGGTATTTTCTTAGCTGAGAAAGAACTGACCTCCCTATATGGGTAGTCTGTAATAACAGCATTGTCCCAGTGAGTTCACAATGAACAACTTGATTATAAAAAGAGGAAAACAAAGCTTTAGAGATAATAAAAAAGGAAAATAGAGGCCTAAAGATTTCAATTTATTGCTCAGGGACCTACTGGCCAGAACTGAAAACCCCCTGAAGTCTGGCGGGTTTAAACTCTGTTTAAACTCTGAGGTTTCCTCTACCTCTGACATGGAGGGAAAAATCTGGAGAATGTTCTTTCATCCTCATTTGGAGACAGCATGCAGGGACAACACACACAATGAGAACCTACTTGACTTCAAAGTAAGATATTGACTGTTTTTTTCAAGCCAAGTGGTGAAAGAGAAATACCATATGATCTCACCTATAAGTGGAACCTAACAAACAAAACAAACAAGCAAGAAAAATACAGTGAGAGACATTTTGTAACAGGGTTCAGCGAAGAGGGGAGCCCCAAATAGGGATTGGTAATAGGGTCCGGAAGAGCGTGGAGATAATTGGCTGCACACCACAGTGCCACACCTGACCAGAATGCTGGCAGCTGTGGCCAATTGTGAGGGGAGCTGGAAATGGGCCTGCAGAGGAAGACTGGCACTGGGATTTTAAACAGAGGCACGGCAGCCATTGAGCATCTCCCTTTTTGGGACCATGCGTCTGTTTAGAACCATTTGGCTTTGGTGTCTTGGCTGGGACCATGTGGCTTGGGTGAAAGTCAGGACCACGAGGCTTTGGAAGTGCTCCCTTTTGCTGTGTGGAGGGTGCTCGGAGGACTGTGTGTATTTTTGGGGAACTTTAGTTTGTGTTATTTCAAATAAATAATAAATTCCTTTTCTTTTCACTGATCTCTGGTATTAAGAGACATCTTTCCTCAGGTGGCGGGCAATACTAACCCAGCAGGTGGGAGGAACCTCTGGAGAAAAAGGGGGGATCTTTTATGTCGTTCAGCCCCTCCCCCGCCCCCACTCTGTTCTGTAACAATTGTAATAAAGAACATTCTGACAGTAATCAGAGAGGAAGAGGGAGAGAGATAATAGGGGATAATAGGGTGGGGTCATCAAGAAACATATATGAAGGACACATTGACAAAACCAAAGGGGGTGGGTTTAAGGGTGGGATATGGGGATGGGTGCGGTGCGGGGGCATAGTGGGGTGACAATAGAGACAACTGTACTTTAATTACAATAAAAATTAAATGTGAAATGAAATGTTTAAAGAGCATTAATTTTGATTCACATTACTATGCTTTAATAAATGAATAATAAATGGCCTTACCTGCCACATTAAAACACTTTGACATCATAAATATTTATAAAGGATTTTAGCAACAACTTACTATGTGAATTAATGTGGAAGTTACATTGCCTAAAAAACACTTCAAGGACTTCAGGTCAAGATGGTGACATAGGCAGATACAGCTCACCTCTTCGTACAACCACACCAAAATTACAAGTAAAATATGAACAACCAATACACAGGAACATCAGGAATTGAGTTGAATGGAAGTCTGACAAGAATGGAATTAAAGACACCACATCCATTCATTTGGATAGGAGGGGCACCAGATAAAGAGAGACATAGAATGGGCTGGTCCAGCACCATGTGGATAAAAATTTGGAAGTGATATTTCAGGAGCAAGGAGTCCCAGACCCATATGAGACCCCTGAGCCAAGGATTCCAGTGCCAGGAAGGTAAGTCCCCACAACTTCTGGCTGAAAATACCAGAAGGGGACTGAGTCAGTGGAAGAAACTGCTGGATGCCTAAGCAGTTCCTCTTGAAGAATCAACACATGGACTCACCTACTTGGAGTCCTTCCCAGCACGAGGGCAGCAGCTTGAAAGACACCAATGGTATACAGGGAGAAAGTGAAGTGTATGGCATCAAGGAGAGCAGAGACCATTGTCACTTTCCTAACCCCTCCCCCCACAGAGCTGGTAAGCTGATGTCATATTTGAGATTCCAACAACCTGGCTAACTGTGTTTGACCCACCTTGCAGATCCACAGAGGCTCTGCCCCACCCAACTTAAACCCCACCCAAACTTCTTTTGCATGAGAATGGCTGGTCTTGGCTCCTAAATCCTATCAAACAAGCAACAGCTGGCTTCAGTGACCCTTGTGGCACCAGATTTGATTTATAGCTTGGCTACACCTGGGAATCTCCAAGCTCAACACAAGTAGCAGCCATTTCAGATTGCTTTACAACTCAGGCAGGGTGCCCCAGGCAAAAGAAAGGGGGGTTCTGACCTTGGCCTGCACCACATGGGAAAGCCAAGGGCCAACACAGTGGACAGCTCCAGGCCATGTCAGAGCACCACCACCTGGCCACTGCACAGTTGATCCTCCGTGGAGGGTGGAGGTTAGTGGTCAGTTGTCACAGCCAGTCCTTGTAGCTAACTGTCCTAGGTAAATCCCTCCCATTGATCTGCCAACAGCAACCAAGTCTCAACTAGAAGAGGAGCAGGTACTTAACCCACATGAAGGGTACTGGGGGACAGGGGAGGCTATGTCACTGGACCCTATAGGACACCTGCTACATTAGGCGAGATTACCAAGGCACAGAGTCAAAGCAGCTCTAGCTAATACATACAAACAAACACAGGGAGGTTGCTAAAATGAAGAGACAAAGAAACATGGCCCAAAGGAAGGAACAGGTCAACACTCCAGAAAAAGAGCTAAATGAAATGTAGTTAAGCAATCAGATGCAGAGTTCAAAACACTGTTTATAATAATACCCAAGGATCTTATTGAGGACCTAGGCAGCATAAAAAAAGACCCAGTCAGAAATGAAGGATACACTAATTGAAATAAAGAACAATTTACAGGGAAACAGCAGTAGAGTTGAAGAAGTCAAGAATCAAATCGATGCTTTGGAATATAAGCAAACAAAAAACAACCATGCAGAACAAGAAGAAGAAAGCATCCAAAAACATGAGTATAGTATAAACAGCTTCTGGGACAATTTCAAGAGATTCAATATTTGCATCATAGGAGTGTCAAAAAGAGGAGAGAAAGAGCAAGAAATTGGAAATCTATCTGAAAAAATAGTAAGAGAAAACTTCCTTATTTTGGTGAAGGAAATAGACAGGCAAGTCTAGGAAGCCCAGAGTCCCAATTTTGATGGATACATAGAAGCTCAATTCAAGACACATCATAATTAAAAGACCAAAGGCAAAAGATAAAGAGAGACTCATAAAAGCAGCAAGAGAAGAGGGGTTAGTTACCAGTTGGTTGCCAGATGGGAGGGGAAGTAGGAGAGTGGATGAAGAGGTGAGGTGATTAAAAGGTACAAATAGTTAATTACAGAATAGCCATGGTGATATAAAGTGCAGGATAGGAAATGGAGTAGCCAAATAACTTATATGCATAACCCATGGACATGAACAATGGTGGAGGGACTGCCTAAGTGAGTAGGGGATGTTGGGTGGAGGGTGGCAAAGGGGTAAAAATCAGGACAACCCTGATCATTGTAATAGCATAATCAATAAAATATAATTAAAAGACTTCAAAACACGTGGGTTGGGATTTTTAATATAACAGGTTTTAATTTGCATTTCTCTGAAAAGTAGTGACACTGAGCATCTTTACATATGTCTATTAACCATGTATGTCCTCTTTGAAGAAGGGTCTTTGCAGGTTCCTTGTCCATTTTTTAAATTGGATGGCTTGTTTTTTTGGGTTGAAGTTTTTATGTTTTTTACACATTTTGGATATCAAACCCTCATCAGGTGTATTGGTGAAATGCATTATTTCTCATTTTCTCACCACCTTGATGAGACCATGAGCCAATTTACATAATCACCTCATTGACAGACAGTCACTGGGGAATAGTGGATAAAAGGTGAGGAAGGGGAAAGCTGGCTGGCCTCCCCTCCTCCCCCAGAGTCATCCCATTTATCTCAGAGACTCTAGATTATTTCTCATCAAAGCCTGTGCTGATCTCCTACACATCTGCCTATTCCTACTCTTTTGATGGATTCTCTGCCCAAACAGGTTGAGCACATGGACATACACCTGCTATTTGGCCTATAACTTGGCCCATACCCACATGTTATGCAGGGAAGTGATCTAAGAGTAGAACATGACAGGTTGGGGATCAGAGCACAGTGGTGGGGAAGAATTATGCAAGGATCACCCCAGAATGTATCTCTACTACATTTTCACTGCTTTAGGCCCAAAGCCACTGTGACAACACCCTTATACTCTCTGTCCACTCTGTGTTATACCATGAGAGGCAGTGTGGTATAGAAGGAAGCAGATGGGAACTGGTCAGAACAGGCCTAGTGGGACTAAAACACAGGACATATGCTCCATTTTTGCTGCTGTTTTTAACATGTCACTTGCTTTTTTTTTAAATAGATTTTTTATTTGATAATTTATTGATTTTGAAGAGAGATATGAAGAGAGAGAGAGAGAAACATCAATTTGCTGTTTCACTTATTTAGGCGTTCTTTGGTCCATTCTTGCATGTTTCGTATGTCTTGACTGTGGCTCAAACCTGCAACCTTAGTGTATAGGAAAGATGCTGTAACCAACTGAGATACCCAACCAGGGCCAGATTGTTTGATTTTTAAGTATCATGGAATCAATGTTCTCAACTTTCATCCACTTGTTATCTTTGGGTTTTGTTGTGGTATATGCAGAGATAGATTTCTCTTAACCTTTAATGTGGTCAATTTTATCATTTATTGACTGTATGGGTTAAGGTTTTTTAAGAATTTATTTATTTTTAAGAGTGGGGAAGGGGAAGAGAGAGGGAGAGAAACATCAATGTGTAGTTGCCTCTTGTGTGCCCCCTACTGGGGACCTGGCCTGCAACTCAGGGTTGTGCCCTAACTGGGAACGGAACTGGCAATACATTGGATCACAGGCAGGTGGGGAATCCACTGAGCCACACTAGCCAGGGCTCAGGGTTTTGTCTGTATGCCTTGGAAAGACCTCCTTCCTGTGCTGGAAATGATAGATTTAGGGTGGTGTCGGGGGAACCAGAGACAACAAAGAAAAAAGCGGGGTTAATGAGGAGGAAAAGAGACTTTGTGCAGTGAGTGCTAGATGCTATATAGATGATGTTTTTTGAGTTTACACTTAAAAAATTTGTATAGTTTTTGTCTTCAGGAATTCATTAGAAGGATGCTTTATATTTTCTTTAAAATATGTATGGTTTTACTAACCAAAGTGACCCAAATAAATATAAAAATTTAAAAAGGAAAAAGTAAAAGAAAAAAAAAAGATAAGATTGATCCTCTTTCCTGTGAATACGCGCCTCCTTTAGGTTTTATAGTCCCCAGCCACCACATTTTTTTCTATGTCCTCCTGGGAGCGCAGGATGGCTGGTGTCTCACTGGGAAGATTGGGACTGCATGCGACAGACCTCGGGGAACAATGTCAAATCCCTGACACTTGGCTGGTGCCCAGATTTGACCTCTGCCCTCAGAAAGCCTTAGATTCTCCAAGTCCCGCTTCCTCTGCCAGGGTCCAAACTTGATTGCCAAGATTTCTGAGGTGGACGCCCCGCTGCCTGCTGCGGGCTGAGAGACGGGATTCCAGGTGTACCCGGAGGTGATTTGTCCTCCGGGAAGGCCTTGAAGACCCTTAGCAGCGCAGGATCTGGATGTGTCCCGCAGACGTTAGCGCCGGTTGTCCTGCGCCACTTGGCGGCCGCTTATAAGTAGTTTCTTCCTTCTGGAACCACCGGGGAGGCGATTTGGCCCTGGTGGACCGGGTTGACTTCCATCGGGACCCTGTGACGGCAGGATTGAGCCGGTGGTACCTGGTTGTGGGTGCTCAGCCTGTTCCCTGGAGATTGGACCTGCAGGACTCTTTCTTTTTTTTTTTTTTAAGAAAAAAACATAATGTTTATTATGTATGTGAAAGTAACTTAGAACTATAAGCATGATAAAACTAAAGGTTCTACTTTTTTGAACTATTTTTACTATACATTATTTTTATTAAAATTTTATTGTTCTATTTTTAATTTATTTTTTAATCATTATTCAAGTACAGTTTCTATCCTTACTCCCATTACAGCCC
>JAPYXV010005774.1:0-10287 GCA_028533065.1 Trachops cirrhosus | reverse complement strand
GACTTGTGAGCAGATAGCATATTATTTTCTTTTTCCAGAAGTTGAACATGTAATTATGAGCTTATACTAGCATTTAATAGAATAAATAGCATCCATAAACAATATGTGGATTATGAATATAATTAATAAATGACATTATTTTAAAATAGTTCCCAGAATATTATTGAGTTAGAAATGCTAATAATTTTAACAATGTACACCTACTTAAAACTAAAACATAAATAAAATATAGCTCTTTTGTTTCCTGGGAATCCTAAAATTACTATAATACAGTCAATAATTCTTTTCAAAAATTAGATTATTTTTAAAGTCACATAATTTAGAAGTTTCTAAGTAAAACAAATGGTTTTGTTTCAACTGGTTGTTCTGGCACTATATATAAACACATGTGCATCTACATGTGTATATATGTGTTTATGTGTGTGTGTGTACATTCTTAGTCGCTTACTACATATTTTTGTTTCCTTAGTAAATTACATTGTACCATGGTATAGTCATAAAGCTGATAAAATTTCCCTTTAGCCTGAGAGAATTAGCCTGATTCTCTCTTGAGAGGCTCAGTGACAGTTTTGGTGTCACCACATCAGTATTCCCCACTCTGCAGTCCCAGGTAAGACTTTCCTAGAAAATGAAGTAACAAAGCACATCAATGGTATGACACAATGGCTGGAGGAAAGGTGGAGAAGCAAAAATATGATAAACCACTGACAGAAATATTTTCTTAAGTCTTATTTTAAAAGATTTCTTGAGTAGAACTAGTCACAAACATCATTGTATGAATGTCACAGAATCAGTAATAACGTACCTATAATTCAGTCTGTGCATATGACTTCCTAAGGCAGGTTTACCTTTTATAACTTGTAACCTGTATCAAGCCCCCTTTTCAGCTTTGCACTTGTTTTCAGTTCCTGGTGTTTAAAATTTTCCAAACTAAATTTTCTTCACATTGCCTCTATTTATTATCAGCAAAATAGTGCAGTCTTCACTTTGAACCTGTCACTGCAGCTGGTGCTACTACTACTCTTACCGCTACCCTTTCCCTCTGTTTTTCCCACTACCCCCATCCTCATTTATGTATTTATTTATCAATTTGTTATACCAGAGTCTATGATTTACACTCCTTTGAAATTCGTTGGAGTGCCTTCCTGGCATGTAATAGCAAAAATCATAGAAAATACTAACTAGTATTAACTGAGCCATTATGACACATGAAGAATTGTTCAAATGTTATCATACATACTATTTCTAATTTAAATATTTTATTGTTTGTGCTATTACAGTTCTCCCAATTTCTCTCCCTTTTGCCTCCCTCCACCCAGCCCACCGCCCACTGGGAGTGAGGGGTATATTACTATTAATGCTCCCATTTTATAGGTGAAGAAATTGAAGGTCAGGAATGTGAATTAACTTTCTGATTCATAAGTTGAATCAAATTCATTGCTCAATAAGCTTAACAAATACACTAACCTCTAAACAACCTTTTGAAATGTTAACACCTTACTTCTTTTAGTAGGCATTAATTTACTAGCACACTACTGCGTCTTGTAGTAAGAGGAAAGAGGAATACAGGCATTCTACCTGACGGGAAAGGTATGAGCACAACAACAAAGCTATTTCCTATAACTGATTTGATATTCCCGACTCTCCACCTGTTGAGTGGCAATAATAAAAACAAACAAACAAACAAATAAATAAATAAATAAATTTCTAACTTGTCAATTTACTAGATTTCAGTATTTTTCAGTGAAACACTTCCTTTTGACTAATACATTTTTTCTATCAATTCTTACTTTCAGATGTGTACACACACACACTCGCCATGAATTTCTTTACAAAAAAGCACCTTGGGTAAATGGTGAGAGTGATGCAGGAGGTGGCAGAGGAAGCACTCTGAGAGTGGGCTGCTGCTAGCCAACCGCTGGAGTCCTGATTGCCAGGAAATGCCTTTTAGCACTTAAGTAGGAAAATAGTAAATCAAGGCAGGAAGGAGAAGGGAGATATGTCTCACCTGTAGACCCAGTAATCCTGAGCCTGGTCCAATAAAGCTGTCAGGCGTCCTAACAACAAGTGAAACTATGATAGTGCAGGAGAGGGGCAGCCCTGAAAAGTCTCTGTGTATCAGCTCCACTAGCTGGAAAAGGAAACCTTGAGATGGTGTGTTTATCCCAAGGCCTGGAAGGGGGAAGGGGAGGGGCCACAGCACCCAGAGAAAAAGCCCATGAAACAGCTTTGGGTAACTGCCTGCCTGCTCACATACGCAAGATGAACAAGTGGAGTCTGCAGCAAGATAAGGACCCGGGCTAACAGACCCCCACCCACACCTATGTTTGAGTCATCACGTCTCCCCTGGAAAGCTGGCACCACTTTTACCCGTCAATCAATATATAACTCCTCACCTCTACCCTGCCCACTAGATCAGTTCTCAGAACAAAGGACTCTTTCTCTTGGGTCTCTTGGCCCTTTTGCACATGGGAGTGGGGAGGCTGGTCAGCCGGCCTTTGGCAACCCAAATGCTGGCCTCCTGAACCCTTGCCACCGTTTCTTTTGTTCTCCCATTAGAAGTTAGCAGTAGTAAACTTTGCTTGCATGCTAATAGTCTTTCTGATCTGTAATTCTTTACTGTGTCAGCAAGAAGAACCAGGTTTCTCCTTTTAACAGGAGGGTTTGCTGAGATGACTTCATGGTAATGGTATGAGTATATGACTAGGGATTATACATTACCAAAAAAGTCTTAGCTCTTGAACAGCTGATTTGGCACAATCCCTGGGCCATTTGCCCAGCCCCACCCCATCCCTGGCATAGGTATCTTCATCTTCAGACAGGTTCCTGTTTGTTGCTGTACTCAGGCTTCGCCACACATCTCTGTGTCTCACTGGACATGGGAAACCTCTGCATGCCATGTGAAGTCCTTGCTGGGTCAGACACACTGTCTTGGGTTTATGTATTTATCCTTGCCACAATTGTGTTATAATTACTGCCACCAACAATATTGGTGGTCTCTTTACAGATTTCTAAGTAGAGTATGAGTCAGAGGTCCTGCTAGAACCTGGAAAACAATGCATCTCATATGTCAGTACTTGTGTATCATACTTCTGAATATATCCATCTTCCTGTAGTTTCTTGGGCAACAGGCCCCCTTTTTTAAAAAAGATTTTTGTCAGACTACCCCCATAGCTAAGTTCTTCTCATTTAACAGGTAACTGTTTAAAAATTATATTTGTTATTTATGCTATTACAGTTGTCCTAATTTCCCCCTTTTGCTCCCCTGCACCCAGTGCACCCCCATCTCCATCAGGCAATCCCCACACCATTGTCCATGAGCACGGGTCATTCATATAGGTTATTTGACTAATTCCTTCACCTTCTTTCAACCAGTTCCCCTCCTCCCTCTCTCCCCTCTGACAGCTGTCACTCTGTTCCACATTTCTATGCCTCTGATTCTCTTTTTCTCATTAGGTTATTTTGTTCACTAGATTCCACATATTAGTGAGATCACATGGTATTTGCCTTTCTCTGACTGGCTTATTTCACTTAACACAATAGCCTCCAGGCCAATGCATGCTGAAACAAAAGGTAAGATTTCCTTCTTTTTTACTGTTGTGTACTATTCCATTGTGTAAATGTCCCATAGCTTTTTTACCCACTCATCTATTGATGGGCATTTTATATAGCAATACTACTATCATGAAGAGAAAGTACGATAACATTCCCACTTACTATTGGAACAAAAAATAAGGTACCTAAGAATAAATTTAACTGAGGAGATAAAAGCCCTATACTGAGAAACTTACAAGACACTGAGGAAAGAAACTGAGAAGACACAAATGAATGGAAGCAGTCTTGGTGGTAGGCTGGGATTTGGATGGCCAGCTTAAAATTCAGTGAACATATCAAGATGGAAAAGAACAGCATCTGCTTGTGATATATGACTCTCCCCACCCACATCAACAAATACACACAGTCACAAGCTGCCCAGTTTATATTTAAATGTTTGTGAGCTGGAAGAAATAAACACAGCCAGGAGCTAGAGCCTTGTTTTCCCCCGGATCCTGTGGGACATTCCAATTGCAGGGAAATGTGACAGGAAAGTAAAAGACATGCTCATTTTCAGGCTCCTGTTCTGTTGTCTTTGCACTTAGCTGTTTTCTGACAGAATTTCCCTTAGGTTATGCTAGATGTTTTCATAAAGTGCAGTGTGGCTATAGAAGGTAGTATTTTCTCTTATTTTGTGCCTTCACTCTGAAAACCAAAGGGGAGTAGGATCAAGGGTGGGAAGTGGGGATGGCTGGGGTGGGGGAGAGTGGTGGGTGAAAATGGAAACAATTGTACTTGAACAACAATAAAAAATGTGAAAAATGTAATTCATAATTTTTTTATTTTCTAAATAATATATTTACTTAATCAAAAGTTTAAAAAATAAAAATAAAAGTCCTTTACGCTTTCTGTTCATTTACATGGTCAATATAAATATACTTCTACATGTTCCTAATCAGGTGAATGAAACCAAAATAATTAAAATTTGAAGTATTTGCCATTGTTTTTCTAAATTTTCCAGATCCTGAAAGCTTTCTTTGTGATATTGAACTTCACATTGATATAATACAATACTAATGCATTTTCTAAAGATATACTAATTTTCCTTGATTTTTTCTCCTTGCTACCAATAAATACTTCAAAAGAATAGATATAATAAAATCTGAGGCTGAATGATAGATCATACATTTAGCATTTCTAATACTTTCATAACCTGGAGCATATAGATATCACAAAATAGTGTGAAAAATTTAAGGTGCTTAAGAAAAATTTGAAAACTTGTGTTATTACATTTATTTTCTCAAATATGTTTTATAGTATTAACCTGTTGATAAATAAAACTTTCTGCTAAGAACAGTTCATAACAGTATCCATTTTAGAAATTATTTTCTAATCTTAGAAAATGTTTTAGCACACTCTAGTGGCATCCTTTGTAATTTAGCATAAAATAAAAAGTCCTATTGCTTATAATAAATTAAACTAATAGGCTTTGCACATAAAGTTTATCTTATAGTAATAATATAGAAGTCTTCTATAATAAATGATTTGCTACAAGTATTTATAATTTATAATTTGTTGTCATTTTATGTTACTTACTGTGAGACGTATCTAGTATTTAATAATTCACTGAGTCATCTCTTATTTTTTAATTTTAAAATAATATGACTTCATTTAAACCACTTGTTTTTATATATCTGATGTGAACCACCAACAAATAATATTTATGGTATGGGTGGGATTTTGTAATACTTGTATCCTTTTCCCCCAAGTCAGTAATGACTCCAGTGCATTCCTGGAGTTAACCAAATTATGAGGTTAAAGGTATGTTTCTTCAGATAGCCACGTCCAGCCACAGCTTTTGACCCCAAATGACAAGCAGTTACAGTCTAATTACAAAGTTAGAAAGTAGAATCCACGTAAAACCATCTCTACTTCTGACACTAACCACAACTTTGGGAGTTTCCCCAAACCATCCTCAGACTCATAATTCTTTAGAAAGACTCACAAAGTTCATTGCAACCTACTGTGGATTATTGCAATGAATTGCTATAGGAAATTAGCTGGAAGAAGAGACACATGGGGCAGAATCTGAAAGGGTTTCAAATGCAAAGCAACATTGCTTTCAGGGTATAGTACCTACTGTCTTAGTCAGTTTAGGCTGATATGGCAAAATGTCACAGATTGGATGGCTTATGTACATCAGAAATTGATTTCTTATAGTTCTGGAGGCTAAGAAGTCCACGATGAAGGCGTGACTACATTTAGCATCTGTTGATAATCTGCTGCTTCTCACTATAACCTTCCAAGGCTCCACCGTCATGAACCAATCACCTCCCAGAAGCACACCTCCTACGCAATCATACAAGGAATTAGGTTTCAACATATGAAGTTTGAGGAGACACAAACTTTCAGTCTATAGTCCTCTCCTGTCATTAATATGTGACAATGCAGCCTTGGCTGGTGTGGCTTAGTGGATTGAGCACAGGCCTGCAAAGCAAAGCATTGCTGGTTCAGTTCCCAGTCAGAGCACATGCCTGGATTGCAGGCCAGGTCCCCAGTAGGGGGTGTGTGAGAGGCAACCACACATTGATGTTTCTGTCTCTCTCTTTCTCCCTCCCTTCCCCCTCTCTAAAAATAAATAAATAAAATCTTTTAAAAAAGAATAAAACAGAAGGTGTCTTAAAAAAATATGTGACAATGCAGTCAGAGCATTGACAACTTGGATATTTACTTAAACTTTGGTGTGCCAAGTTTTTACTGAGACTTCAGTAGGTAGGAATAATTGATTGATTGTTCACTTGGATGAGGTCAGACTCTAGCCTCCCTACTCCCTGAAGGTCTGGCTGATATTACCTGGCCCAAGGGCCCTACTATGTGTCATCTCATTAGTGTAAACTACTAGGTGTGGTTCTAAGGGCCAACAATAAATAACACACATACCTATGTGTAGACTATTCCAAGTACTTGGAGATTACCTTATAGGGGCTGAGGATAAAGGCCAGAACACTTTCTGGGCAAAGGCAAATAAGAAATAATAGAGTAAAAATGACCAAAGGGAAGGACTATTTGCTACCTCTATTGCAGAAGCTTCCTAGAATGACTTCAGCCACTTACACTTTCCAACTGTCATGCCAATTTTAGGGGGAAAAGTCTGGCTGGAATAGATCCACAACATTACAGTTTTCCTGTGGATTACAGCCATACAGACTGAATGGCCTCTGATAATGATGTTTAGTTCTTTCCAGACTTCTTCAATTTGCAGATAAGGAAGTATTACCTATAGTTACACAAAGACAGGATCCCCCTCCTCTACCAGGCCTTCCTTTTTCTGCAGGAATTCTGGATTTCAACAGAATTGGATTCCAGTCCTGATGCTGCCCCTTATTATCTGTATGGCCTTGGACGGATTAAGCAACATCACTGAAGATCCTCTTCTTTTCTCTGCATGACACGGGTAATAAAAGGACACTCCAATTGTTGTAGTGATAATTAGACAAGGTTATATATGGTAAATCTTTATATGATTTCAGTGTTTTATGATCACCTGCACAAAGGTGGGCTGAACCCTGCCCAGTTAATAGGTCATATCCCACTTTTTGAGAATTTGTAAGAAAATTTATTATTCTCAGAAGGAACTTCTGCTTACAGCAAGGCAGGTACAATCTTATCGGGAATGACTAGAGCATATCACACAGTTGGTCTGACTTGTGTAATGGCTACAGAATGGGGCTGAAGAAGGAGTCCCACTGGCTGGTTAGGGCTGTGGCATTCAAATGGTCACAGAAGACAAGATCTCAGGACATATGCAGCTTTCCACATCTTTTGCACCAGATAGGTTGTTTGACATATTTATGTTTTGACCAATACACGGTGTCACACAAGCAAGTTTTCTTGCCATAATCTAGACTTCTATCCTGATTTTTGTTTGCCTGGGGAGTGGGTTTGTGACAAGATTGTGACAGTTGCAAAAAAAAATACTTATGAGCCCTGGCTGGTGTGGCTCAGTGGATTGAGTGCCAGCCTGCAAACCAAAGGGTCCTTGGTTCAATTCCCAGTCAGGGCACATACCTGGGTTGTAGGCCAGGTCCCCACTAGGGGGCACGTGAGAGGCAACCACACATTGATGTTTCTCTCCCTCTCCTCCCTCCTTTCCCCTCTCTCTAAAAATAAATAAATAAAATCTTCAAAACCAAATTAAAATAATAAAAATAGGTCATCCATACCATCCATAGTTCCAACAAAATTCACCTTGGGCATCTAATTTACTTCACCAAGTACTCACTCTTTCATCCTCAAAATACATCTCTTCATAGAGAGATGTGATTCCTGTAATAGGAAGTGAGATTTTTCATTGCATTCTATTTACTTCTTGCCAACCATCTCTTTATAATTATTTTTCATTGGTAATTTGTTTCACCTATAGATATTTTGCACACATCAAAGCTCATTCTCTGAAATTTGCTAAATACTCAATTATTCTAGCAAGTCTTATTCACTCATTATGCGGAATAATATTGGAAACTATTCACAATGGATGCCACAGACATGTTTCTTTTCATGCAGTATTATTGTTCTCCCTGGACAGAAACTGTGGTTTAAAGTTATTTATGTTTTATTTTTATTCAGAATTTGTAAAAAAAAAATGGACATATTATTTTTATGGTGTTCCCAGTCTGTTAAATGCCTAGACCTTTGCGATCTCAGGACCTTTCATAAGATTTTTTTCTCCCAATCTTAAGTAGTTTCACAGTGAGAGTCTGTATAATCTTTTAAAAAAACACATGATTTTAATCTTGCCAGAATTTAAGGTACCTAGAGTCTGTTTATATTGTTTATATAGTGATAATCCTTGCACTAAGATTTCTCTACTTAATCCATTTTTCCTAGTGAAAATTACAGCTACACTGTGTTTCCTTCAACAGAGACAAAAATGCTTCCTGAAGTTTAAAATGTTCATCTTCTTCAACTTCCCACTGCTCGTAAATTATTTCAAGCTCAAGTTTTTGGTTACTATAAATTACTTGCCAAATCTCAATGTCAACAGTGAACTACTGTGATTGAGAACTATTATCCTATTAATTTATTTCCTGGGGTCTTTTAAATGGAGAGCAAGGTAATAATCTATGGTGATTAGCATGTCACTTTTGAATACAGAGAAACCTAACAGAATTATATAGTTTCTACTGAATATTATTAAAAACTGCTTATATAGTCTTAGGGTTTACTATTATGCTGAACGTTGAAATATATAAAGGATAGGAAGAAAAAAATTCTGCTGTACACAATCTCATGTCCCTAGCATGCTTCAGGATTGTTATATAGCACCAAATAAACCTTTGGTACATGGAGTTTCCTGCTGAATTTTGAGGAAGGATGTATGCCCCCTGGGGTATGTTTTATCCATATAATCTTTATTGCTCTGAAAGGTCAGCACAGCTGAAATGAATGCTGATTCAGGAACATTAAAAAGTTTGAAGGAAACCATGATGATTCAAAAAGTCAATTTATTAATCTGCCTTTCTTACACTAGTCAGTATCAAAGACTAGATATTGAATTCAAGCACTTAACAGTAACCTGGAACGTTGCCATATAAAACAAATAGGCTTATTTTCAGTGTTCAAATACTGATCTACTTTCTTTTCTTTTTTTTTTTTTTTTGGCTTTCCAAAAATGTGATATGAAGCTCAATGTACAAAAGTAAGAAAGCACTCCACCACCACCCATATTCCCGAACTATTTTCAGGGCATGGCAAGTAGAAGGCCCCTTTGAACTCCGTGATGATCTTACTTTTCTTAAGATCATCAATGAGTTCAAAGGGGATTATTTTTTGTTTTCACTGAACTCCTCAGTTTCTATTTCTCTCTCTTCAACTTTAAAAAATATTATCATTCTTAGAGTTGAAATTGTAAATGTAATAAAACTCTATTTTTCATATTATATGGCTGGATGCCTTCTGGACAGACCTTGTATATAACATAAAAGTTATCTGTTGCGTATGAGGGGAGTAGGGACGGAACATGGGTTTGCTCTTGGACAAAGGATTGCTGTAGAGTATATGTCCTAGTAGAAAGTATCTAAATAATTTATAGACACACAGACATGTATATTAATGTTGCTTTACCTTGGCACAATTCAACAGTAACACAGTGTGGATAGTTTATTAGAAATCAGTAGAAGCAGTTTAGATCATTCATTTTGGAAACCTGAACATGCCTGTGCAAAGAATTATTTTGTATTTCAACAATCCAATTCTCCAGCAGAGGGGCATCTTGAGCTAAAAATTAATACAGCAGCATTGGAATAAAAATAGAGAGAAACCTTGTCTCTGATTCAAATACCAGTATTGTATTACCATGACAAAAAATTATGTTGTAAAAAAATCTTTAAACCCTACATTATAGATGAGGAAATGGAGTCACAATATCTTCCCTAAATTTATTAGATTATAAAGCTGAGATTTATATCAAGGCCTTGGAAACCGTCTTTTTTTCATCAACATCATATGGCCTCTCAAACAGACCAGCACCATGTAGGAGATATACAAATTTTTGTGTTGGTCACATTTTTACTGCACATGTATTAGACTCCCAGCATGATAAATTTCATTGAAAATTATAAAAACAATCAATGACATAATACATGGTATTATGTATGCTACCTTACCCCCTCCAAAAAACTTAATTAAAATAAAAATGAATTTGAAATATTAAAGAACCATAACTGCTTCTTACTGTAGACAAGAGGTTGTAGT
>JAPYXV010005773.1:0-10287 GCA_028533065.1 Trachops cirrhosus | reverse complement strand
TCACCCCGCAGAAGCCCTGAGGGCAGAGGAGAGTGAAGAGTGAGTGCCACTTCCTCACTGGACCTGGGGGCTCAGCCCAAAGCCATACACAGGCTCAAAACCCCATGTTTTAAAAATTGACGTGAAGTTTACATCTTGCTCCACACAACCTGTCAATGTTCGCTTTCTCACGAAAAATTCTTGAGGTGGTTTATTAGCTACATAACTTAATTACCCCTGTCCCTTTCAAGCCCCTGGGCAGAATCCAGCCACCCTCATCCCAAAAGCTTTGCTCTTGTCCTCTGGCTGCTGTGTGCCGGGGCCCAGCTCCACCCTCCGCGGTGTGGAGGAGTCCAGCACCCTCCTGGGTGAAGCCAGTGGCCAGGACCTGCATTCCTAGACCTGGAGGCAGTAGTCAGTGAGGAGGGAGGAAGGAGGCCTCAGGAATAGGCTGTCTTCAAGTGGCCTGAATTCCAAGTTCAGGAGCAGGCTGGGGAGTCACCCGGCTAACTGCCTGAGATGCCATGTCCTGGACCCAGGCAGCTGGCCAACTGTGGGGGAACGGTAGCGATCAATTTCAAGCTCTTTGGAGATGCCACGGTTGAATCAGGGGTATCCACTGTGCTCCAGAAGGGATGACATCAGTGCCGAGGCTCCCGGCATCTGTGGCATGCTTTCCCACGGCCCCACACCACCACTGCAGAAGGCCCCCGGCCCAGGGCTGTCCAAGAGCTGCCTGTGACTGCATGCCCTCCATTCACACTCCCTGCCCCCAGAGGTCTTTGGAGCAGGAGCCTGGACTGGGGGGAGGAAGTGAAAAGAGGGAAGGGAAGGGGCCTCCTTCCTTATCTTCAGTGACTGCCTCTTCATCCACCCTCTCTGGCTCAGGATGGACAAGGGGGAGGGGAGGGAGGTGCTGGGCCTGAGCTGAGGCAGCTAAGAAGGGACCTGGGGTCTCTGTTCTGGCATTTCTAGTCCACCTGCCCCCTCACTGGAAAGTGCTAGGGGCTCTGTACTCATGTCTCCGCCTTCCTGCCCCCAGGCTGATGGACCTGGCCAAGGAAATGACCAAAGAGGCTCTGCCAATCAAATGCCTGGAAGCTGTGATCTTGGGAATGTATCCTTCCTTAGCCCCGGGAAGCCTGGGAGGGGGCAGCACGCGCTTAGCCCCCTGGGCCCCAGCTTCCTCCTCTGGAAGGGGAGGACCGATGGGCTCCAGGGCTCTCCCAGCACTGTCTCCCAGAGGTCATGAACTTGGCTCCAAAGTGAAGGGGCTTGAGGGGTCTCGGTCCCCCACACCTTAGATGCTAACTTCCTGGGCTCACTGCAAGCTCCTTTTTGAGTCACGTGGACACAGTGACCCTGTTCTCTGAACCCCAAATCAGGGCACATCATCCCACAAACGCTGTTGTGCCATTTCCGAGAACCAACAGTCTGGGAAAAGCAGGTTCGGTGCCCAAACGTTGGCATTTCCAGAACATGTTGATTTGTGGAGATATTGGATGGAATCTTTGAAACAACTGCCTGCCTTAAAAGGAAAAAGTAAATAGGGTTTCTCAGTCACTCCCACCCAAAAGGCAGAACTGGGACCTCCAGCTGGGCCATAGGGTGGGCAGACGAGCCCCCAGTTAGGGCATGTCAGGGAAGCAGGTGTACATGGCCAGCTCTCTGACCTCATTGGCTTGTGCCAAAGCCCTGCCCCTTTTTGTTTTGTTTTTCTAGAGGAAATTTTAAGCTTGTGTGAACATAAGCCAATATGATGAATTCCTTGTGCCCAGCACTCAGTTTTACCCATTCAAGGCCAACCTTGATTCATCTCTGTGTATCCCTCCCATCTCCCCCTTTCCCCTAGTGCCACAGGCTTTTAAATATTCTGCCTGCCACCTCGGGTGCAGGCACCAGGCTCTGTGCAGGGAGGACTAGGGGAGGGTGCCTGACAGCACAGGGTGTCCTCGCTAGAACAGATCCGGGAGAGGGAGCTGGTCAAAGGGGAGGAGCAGAGCCTTTCTGAGGAGGACTATGATCCAATCTGTGGGGGCCACTCCCCCGCCCCATAGACAGAGCTGCCTTAACTTATACCAAGAGACTGTGGAGACGGGAGGGGCTCCTGCCCCTTCCCCAGAGCTCCCCGGAGCTCAGTCTTCAGTGGCCATCGTTTCCCATTTCCAAGAGCCTGACAAGCATAACCCTGCTGAAAGGTTCTTTGTGGGTCAAGCATGAGGCCAGCCTGAGCACCTCGGGCCCCTGCCAGCACCCCCTCCATCACCCCACATTGCTTCTCCTTCAGGGGTCACACACCAGCGTGGGGCTCCCACACACACAGGAGGAGGGAGGCTGCTCCCCTCCCCAAAGACACACAGAAGCATCACCCAGGATCACGTCATCTCAGAGGCCTTTTCAGGGGCTACCTGGTGTCTCGTGGGTGGGAAGAAAATGGGCAGCCCCCATCTGGAGAAAGGGCCCCCCCAGGGCCCCCGCTGCACACATGCTGGCCACCGTGCTGAGTCTGTCCCTGTGCCTCATCCTCTGCACCCCGAGGCTGCGCCTTCCTCACCTCTGTGTCCTCAGTCGCTTGCAAGGAGTCCGGCTCAGTAAAGGTTGTAATGACCGAGGGCATAGACTTCAGGGCCCTGAGTCCTAGTTCTGCCACCTACTGACAGTGTGACCCCTAGCAAGTCCTTAACACCTCTGAACCTCGGCAGCATCGCGCCTGTCGCACAGGTTGCCAGGACAATGGAGTGAGTGGGTACATACAGGACACGCGCCACAGTGTCTGTACCCAAAATCTATTCCGAGCCTTTATCTTGTTCTTCTTCTACCCACCCATTCAAGGAGTTTTTATCGAGTAACTGTTATGTCCCTGTCTCCAGGCTGGGCCCGAGATACAGCAAAGGATGTGACAGACAAGGCCCCCGTTCTCAAGTTTATATTGCAGCGGGGTGACAGAAAGTAAACAATAAGTAATTACAGATTGTGGCGAGTGTGTGTGGGGAAAATGAAGAGTGGAGCAGAGTTGCTTTAGAAAGGGAGGTCAGTGATGACGCCAAACTTACGGCATGAGAAGGAGCGGTCAACGGCGGCGGGGGGCGGCGGGCGGTGGGCAGCGGGCAGTGGGCAGCCTTCTGGGAAAAGCTGGTGCAGAGGTCAGAGGGGAAATCCGGGTGGACTGCGAGTGAGGGAAGGAGTTGGAGTGAGTGTGGGCCAGGCTTTATTTGCAGGGCAGTGCGCAGTAAATGTGTGTGGGGAGCGGGAGGGGGGCGGAAGAGAACGGAATTGGCTGCATCTGTGAGCACACATATGTGTGAGAGGGAAAGAAGGTGCGAACGTGTCTGAGAGAGAATGTAGGGGTGAGAAGTGTGTGTGTGACCCACAGAAGGAGAGAGGGAGGCCTCTCCTGCCTCCTTCAGCCACAGGGACTTCGGAGAGCCCGCAGTTTGGAGTGAGGGACTCACTATTAGCTGTTATTTTGTGAGCTGTGCATGATGGCATAGCAGCAGCCACTAACGACTGAGACCCTGTTGATTCCCTAGAGATTCGGTGTATTGAGCACCTACTGTATGCCAGGCTCAAGGCTAGACAACAGGGTATGGGGGTGAGCAGGGCACGGTGCCAGGAGCCAGAGGCCTAGAGGCTGGTCACAGGGGCTGTGCCCTGGGGTGGGGGTGGGGGTCTTGGGGTCCCAGTTCTGCCCCTGCATGCCAGCCCGGCGCCTCTCCCTGGTTGGTTCCTTAGCTGGGCTGCCAATACCAGTTACCTCACCAACAGCATGCCAACCCTGGAACGCTTCCCCATCAGCTTCAAGACCCACTTCTCAGGGAACTACTTCCGCCACATTGTGCTGGGGGTGAACTTCGGGGGCCGCTACGGGGCGCTGGGCATGAGCCGGCGCGAGGACCTGATGTACAAGCCGCCAGCCTTCCGCACGCTCAGCGAGCTGGTGCTGGATTACGAGGCCGCCTACGGCCGCTGCTGGCACGTGCTGAAGAAGGTGAAGCTGGGCCAGTGCGTGTCGCACGACCCGCACAGCGTGGAGCAGATCGAGTGGAAGCACTCCGTCCTGGACGTGGACAAGCTGGGCCGCGAGGACTTCCGAAAGGAGCTGGAGCGGCACGCCCGCGACATGCGGCTCAAGGTCAGTGTCAGCGCCGGCCCTGCCCATGCACAAAAGGTGCTGTGCCGCGGGGTGGAATGGGATGCGCTGCCGCTTCCTGGGGGGGGATGCCATCACCCTCTCGCCCCACCCCCACTGCTACTCCACAGGAGATAGTGGGTGGGAAATTTCAACAGTGTCTTCGCTCAGAGGTCACTGTGTTGAAACAGTCCCCTCAGATGAGCGGGCCAGGGAATGCTCCAGAAGGAGATGGCAAGTGAGCTGGGTTTTGGGAGTGGGCAGGCCTGGAACATTTGGAAGGGCAGGGGTGTCACACTCCAGGTGGAGGGTAAAGGTCTCTGAGTAGAGATCCATCGGTGGGAAGTCACGGCACCTGCAGGGAATGGTAGGCTTGGGTAGAGGTAGCCTCCACCTCCCCCCGGGTATCCTGACTCCTGACCTCTGAACACCCCACCCCCTCCAATGAAAGACTAGGAGAAAGTCAGGAAAAGGAAGGAAGGAAGACCATGGGAAGACAATGAGATACTAATTCCTTCTCCTGCTTTCCCACCCCAAAGAGCAGGAGGGGGAGGGGCTGCTGTCCCCTGAGCAGGTGGCTGAGCTGTCGAGGCGTTTTCCCCTCCACCTTCACAGTATGCAGAATCTTAGCCTCTCCCTAGGTCCCCCTGGACTGAGGGTGCCTCCCTTGGGGCCTGCCAGGCCCTTCCTGGACGCTCAGCCCCTCCCCATTTCTCAGTCGCTGCTGTGCAGTGACTCTGCCCCTCCTGACAGCCTGGTGTAGAAACCAGACCTTGGCACTTTCACATCCACTGAGGCTCCCCACGGCCCGCCCCAGGAGGCCCTGCTCTGCCAGCCCTCAGGCCATGACTTATGGGGTGACAGCACCTTCCCCCAGGGCAGAAGCCACCTGCAGCCCACCCGCCCTTTTCAGGGGCCTCCCTTCTCTGCCCTGAGCTGCCCCTCCCTCTGTAGCTCTGGTTGGCCAGCTCCCTGGCTCCGGCTCCTGGAGTATTTTGCATCTTCAAGGGAGCAGTTTGGACCTTGAGTTGAGACCAGTGGACACCTAGTCTTCCTTTAGTGCTGTGATTCCCAGTCTGTTTGGTGCTAAGGACTCCCCATATTATTTGCCCCTCTCCAGCATCCCCACTGGGTACCCCATGTTTTCAAAATTCAGATCAAGCTGACTGTGCTACATAAAGGGTAATTTCATTTTCTTTTCTCAACTGTTTCTTAATAGCTACAAGTCTAAGCTTCTTATTGGCTAGAGATAACCAGTGTCATCAGTGGGGCTGGGAGCACCCCAGCCCAACCCCCAGAAATGGGCGGGCTGCCGCCCCAGCAGGCACGTCTGTCTGGCGGGGATAAATGGCCCTTTTCTCAAGGACCTCTTACAGTGTCATGGAGGTTCAGGGACTTGCCCCCACATCCACACTGTTCTAGGGGCCAACTGGGATTGAGCAGCCTGCTGAGGAACCCCTGCCCCAGCAGCTTCGGTGCCTAGAAAACAGGTTGGGAAAGACCTGGAGACAGGGCAGAGCAGCTGGTTGAGCTTCCTGGCTCCTGCCCCGTGCAGCCTCAGGGTCCTGCAGCAGGACGAGGCCCTGGGGCAGTCCTGCAGCAAGTCTTTCTTCGTTTCTTCCTCCCCACCAAGATCGGTAAAGGGACCGGCCCTCCCTCCCCGACCAAGGACCGGAAGAAGGATGTGTCCTCCCCACAGCGGGGCCAGTCCAGCCCCCACCGCAGGAACAGCCGCAGTGAAAGGCGGTGAGTGATGGCTCGAGCCTGGGAGGCTGGGAAAAGCCTCTTTCCTTTCCTCTCATCTCCTAGATCACCGCTTTTTTCCCACCCCACTGTTCTCGTTCCCACTGTTCTCTTTCGCCCCCGCTGGAGGGAGGTGGTTTGAGATGATGGGTTTGTGTGTTTGCATGTTCGCGCCTTCCAGCAGCAAGGCGGTCCCATTTCCCCAGAGAAGACAACACTCACGGCCCACCGGTTACCCTGTTGCTGGGCAGGAGGTCTGAGGCAGCGTGTGTGGGAGGGAGAAGCGGAGGGCGGGCCCCCGCCAGAGGGTGTGTTCTCCCAGGAATATCTTTGGGAAAGATGTGAACATCACGTGGCAGCTGGTAGACGGTTTCGGACGTAACTTTCCCCCTGCGAGTCTGGTTTTTGCCTCTATCGAGATGGCAGTCACATCCCATTAAAACGCCACGCCACCACCTCCGATGTGTCTTTTACCTGTCGGTCTGGTTCTTGCTTTCAGTGTCATTGTCATTCAGCAGCCACCTGTGTGGTATGATTCAGGGATTTCCATGCAGGTCTCCGATATCCAGCGTCAGTCACTGACCTAGGAGAACTTTGTAGAGAACAGGTTCCCCTTAGCCAACTGGGCCCGGATCAGCTGGCCCCCGGCAAAGAGCAGGAGCCTATGAGAGAGCGCTGGGCCGCCCTCGGACTGCACGGGCGGGCAGGCTCTTCCCTCAGACTCTGCTGCCGCATCTGGGCCCATGGAGAATGGAGGTGGGACAGATACCAGGGGCAGCCACCACTGCTCCCTCCTCCCCCACCTCCCTGAGCGGCCACTTACCTTCTCCCCTCCTCTGTTCTCTCCTCCCTGCAGGCCTTCAGGTGAGAAGAAGCCTTCCGAACCCAAAGCCATGCCAGACCTCAATGGGTACCAGATCCGGGTGTGAGGCAGCGGCAGCCCCCCGGCCTCACTCACTTCTGGGGGCCAGGATCGCCTGTCGGAACCAGCCTGGCCCGTGGACAGAAGGGCTGGTGACGGGGCAGGTGAGAGGCTGCAGGAAGAGTGTGCTCCAGCTCAGGCACTCGAGCTGCTGCTCCTCCCCCTGGGCCAAGCCTCATAGCTTTGGGCCGAGCGAGAAGCAGTTAGTATTTTATTTAGAGTTTTTAACTTGACAACTAAAGTTTACGGTTTTTGGAGAAAACTAAAAATGGAATAGATCTGCCAATGGCTGGCAAGCCAGTGCTTAGGAGATCTAACTGCCCTGGGGCTGGGAGAGGAGGGCCCTTGGCTCTGTGGGTCCCCCTGCCCCTGGTGACTGTCTGGGATTTGGGCCCATCCTGTGCAGGAGCTCTCCCAGCCCTCTGTGCCTGTGGCGGGACACAAAGCAATGGGGGTGCTTCTCGGCTTGCATCTGCCCTGGCAGCATCTCGACACAGGGAAGACGAAGCAGGACAGAAAGCATCCTGGGAGAGGTCTGCGTGGCCCATGTGGGGCGGCACAGGTGACACCTCCCCCAAGTGTGGAAGGCCATGGCCCAGGAGCCCCGTGGACAGTGTGGAGACACTGCCTACTGGCACACCCCGTGCTGGGGGCTGTCGAAGCGTGCAGGAGAGAACCACGGCAGGCAGAGTTCTAGGCCCCAGCCCCTTTCGCTCAGGCCGGCTCTGCCTGCTGCTGAACCTGGGGCTCCCTGCAGTGGCGCTATGCTTTGCTGAGGGTTCTGCCTTGCACTGGGCTCAGCGTGATTGTGGGGACTGAGCAGAGCGGGTGGGCCCAGGAACGGTGGCCGGAGACAGGGTGGTGCGCTCAGGCCTGCGTCTGTCCCCAGGGGGTGGGCCCTGCCTCCCAGCTTTCTGTGGCCTCAGCCCTTGCTGGGTGAATGACAACCAGACCCGAATGCTTGTGCCCGGGCCCACCTCCCCTCAGTTAGCAGCCTATTTAGGTCTGGGGGTCCCAGTGGCCATCAGTCCTGTTGTCAGGAACAAACCTGAACAGCCAGCATCTGCGCAGCCTTCCTGTCTGGCATGAGGGAACTGGCAGGCAAGCAAGAGGTTGTGGGAAGTGGTTGATGGGCAATGAGGAGGAGTAGGGCAAGGGGACAGTGTGGCCCCCGAGGAGGGGCAGAGCCTGAGAGCCGGCAGGGGTAAGTGAGAAAAGGATGTGGGGGCAGTTTAGAGTTGGGCTGCCTTGGGAAGTAGTGAGTTCCTGTTGCTGGAGGTAGTCAAGCAACGACTAGATGGCTACTTGTCAGGAAGCTGTTGAGAGGAGTCGGGTTATAGAAGGGTAGCTGGATGGTTCCTTTCTACTGAGAGGCTATGATTCAGCCGGGGGCAGTAAGGCTGCAGAGGGGCTGGGAGCCTGGGAAGGGGAAGATCAGAACTACAATTAGAAACTGAAATGCCTTACAGAGCTGGGCAGGTGATTAAAAGGAGGACTGCAGGGCTGGGTGAGGACTGTGGCAAACTGAAGAGGGCATTAACCCCATTAAAGCAGCTGCAGCTGTTCAGTTTTTCTCAGAGTGCAGGCTCTGCATTGCCAGATTTTCTGATTTTTTTAGAGGCCAGAATTCTGAATGTTTATGTGAGATATCCTGATTTTTAAATGTTGGCAATCAGTTCAGGAAATTTGAAAAACCAACATGAAACAGCATGTGGGTCTAATCTCTGCAGCACAGAGAGTTGTGCTGGGGAATGGGAAGTATGAAAGTTCCAGGCTTGCCTGGGCAGGCTGGGCCAGGGCGGGGCCTTGCTGCTGAGGCTCCCAGAGTGGGCAGCCACCCATGTCCTTTCATCTCACTCCCTGCAGACCAGAGACACACCGGAGACCCCATGGCTGCCCTTGTCACCAGAGGGGGTGGGGTGGAGAGGAGTGGAGAGAATGCAGCTCTCGGCCTGCCCAGGGCATGGACGGTGCCCTGGAAGCAAGGAGAGAGGGAGGGAGAGAGACAGACTTCCTTTGCTGATGCGAGTGCCCGTCAGGGAAGGCACCAGGGGCTGGCAGCTCTGCAGACCAGCAGCTGCTAGCCCTGAGCCCAGCCCAGCAAGGGGGCCAGCTGGCCAGTCCCTTGGGTTCCTCATGGGTGCCTGGGGAGGCATTTAATCTGCCCCCTTGGGCTACACCTCGGCCATTGTGACCGCTGACTCACCATCCCTCCCAGTTTTCAGGGAGTGGGGTGGTGGTCCCAGTATTGCCACATTCATCTGAGGCAGATGTGGCTCACTTTGGGGAGGGAAGAGGCCAACAATGAGGCTGTTCTTGGGCCTGTATCTGAGTGCCTGTGCAGGCTGCTCATCAGACGACATGGCCCTGGAGGCCCCATTGGGCCACAGGGCTTAAGGGCAAGAGAGGCAAGAGGGAGCTGGGAGCTTGGGTCAGGGGCACACGGGGAGCTGCTCCCGGCACAGGAGCCTAGAAGGATGCTCCGACCTGCCGCCTCTGGGGAGCAGGGAGCTGACCACCCCACGCTGGTAACCCCTGAGCTCTCCCCCTTCCTAGCTGAGACCTTGGGCCTGTGGAGACCACCACAGGATACAGCGGTGCTTTTTAATTTATTTTTAACTGTTTCTCTTATGTAGCAACCCTGCTGCCCCTCCGGGCGTGTTTACACAGGCTCTGCTCCCTGGGGCTGGCCTGGCTGCAGAGTTCTGGGGAGGCAGAGGCAGGGACTTCAGGGCCTTAGTTACCGTCCTGTCACCTCATTGCACTTCCTGTGAGGAGCAAGGAGCCTGGCGCCTCCTCCTGACTCAGGACTGCCTTTTGGCCCTCAGCCTCGGCTCCGCTGCCCCCCAGAGTGCGGGCTGCTGGCTGAGGCGGGGTCGAGGTGAGGTTGGAGAAAGCTGCCAGATGAAGGTGGATCGGGTGGGGCTGGGTGATTGCTCCCCAAAGCTGGGCTCCTTGTGCTTAGCGCAAGGAAACCGGGCTTAGATAGCCAACCCACCCACCTCACTGACAGTCCTCTCCCTCCCCTGGCCTCAACAGAGTCGCCTTCACCCATCCCACCAGCCACCCCACCCTTCCTGGGTCTGGTCAAGTGAGGAGAGCGGTAGCCCCAGCCCTGGGTCTGACGGGGAAGCCTAGGGCCAGAGTGCTGAGGAGCAGAGCCCAGAGGGGCCGTGTCTGGCTTCAGCCCTGCCATCTCACACCCCACACCCTCCAGCTGGGGCTTGACTTCCGGTCTCTGGGTCTTTGGGATGCGTCTGATTCTGGCCAGTAGCCAGACCAGTGACCTGTGTGCGCCTGGGCCTCGTGTCTGGGTGGTTGTCGGGCTTCGCTGCGGGAGCATCCCCCGCCCCCCGGGCCCACCCCTGGCCTCGGAGCACAGGGCGGAGAGAGCTGGGTCGGCCTGCTGACTGCAGTCTTTGTGTCAGAGCTGCCCCAGGTTGCCATTGCACTTCCCTCCTTCCCTTCCCAGGGAGAAGCCCGAGGGAAGGGCAGGGCGGTCCCCGGATGAGGG
>JAPYXV010005772.1:0-10287 GCA_028533065.1 Trachops cirrhosus | reverse complement strand
TTACCCGTGGCCTCTTGTCCTTGGGTACCTCCACAGGGAACTGAACAGACCTCATCTCTATGCCCCAGGAGCTTGGCTCAGCTTCTGCTCAGAGAGTGAGAGATAACAGTGTTCACCTCAGCTGCTCTCATTTGGGACAATCAAGGAAATACTGCTGTACCAGAGATCTTGTGGTTGGAAAGATTAGTCCTACTTTCTTCCATGGCTGGCTCTTCCCTGAATGTTTCATCAGCACTGTGCTGGAGGATGGGGAGTGGGGTGAAGGGCGAGGAGGGAGAACCCAGAAAATGCTGGAGGAGGTGAGTGGGGCAGGTTAAAGCCACTTTCTTTTACTGTTCACCTGCCACATGCCAGGCTTTGAGCTCCGTGTCTTGTGGACACCAGCTCTAGTTAGTCTTCTCTACCCCCTTACGAGGTAGATCACGATTGCCATCCGACAGGTGGAGCAGCAGAGGTCCGGGAAGGTTAGTTACTGCCCGGAGGAGTGGGAGGCGGGGCCCGAGTTAGCCTGCTTCTATCCGATTCCCAAACTCATGGTCTTCCCGCTACATCCCACTGCCAGCAGGCTCTGCAAAGCTCCTCACAATGCGTTTCCCAGCTCCATGCACACCCTCTTCCTTCGGGGCGCGCGTGAGAGGTGGAGTGGTAGAGTTGGGAAAGGAGGGACGGAAAACCAGGAATCCGAATCTGAGTTCTGCTCCTAAATTGCCGCTTGACCTTGGGCAAGACACGGATGCTTGCTGGGCCTCAGTTTCCTCATCTGTGCACTGAGATCGTCTTGACAGCACCTTCCAGCTCTGAAATTCTCAGAGCTTTTCTGCAAATAACCCGTGGTGGCCAATGCATTCTGCTTCTCCCCATCTGGCTGCTCAGCAGGAGGAAGGGAGGGAGGAGGCAGCAGCAGGAAAGCAAGGTCAATCAATTCCAGCCAAGACCAAAGCCTAAGAGATAGGGCGTGGCGTGCTGAAAGATGATGGCTGGCAAAAATCATTAGAAGCATCTTTCAACAATCTATATGCCGTTATCGATCTTGTTATAGATCATCTTCCATTCCTCTCCCTACCTTTTTCTCCCCCCAAGATCTTCTAGATCAATACAGCAAGTGCATTGAGACTGTTGCAACACATTTAAAACCTTATAAAAGGTTATTTAGTTGCTAACAGTGCAGTGGTTTCTGCAAAGCCTGCCAAAAGGTTACAGCTTTTTGGGGATCATAAATTACAGACGACAGGAAAAAAGTAAGTGCGGTTTTCTTTATTGTCTCGATGATGGATGGACTCCTGAACAGGGCAGAAAATACATCATATCACCTTTAATGGGCGTGCATTTCTGCAGCCATAACTCACAATTTTAAAATAGAAAATGGTGAAATATGGCATTGTATATTCCACTTGTGACATATTTATGAGTCCTTGCCTTCTTATAAATACAGTGATTGCTATTTCAAAGCACCATGTCAGGTATGAGCCGAGCACAAACAGCTGGCGCGGCTGAAAAATTATAGCCAGAGTGGACGTTTTCAAAAACTCTCTCTCGCAGCAGTAAATTTACAGTGTTTGCACTAACTGTTATTAAAACCAAATCCATATCTTGGCAACAGGAATCCATTGCTCAGGAACAGCTGGAGTGACAGTGCGCCCTGACAGCTGGGGTGAGCTCTAACCTTGGCCACGGTGCACACCGCGGAGGGAAGGCTGTGGGCCTCGGGCGAAGACCAGGGGCTGCGGCTCCCAGATCTGGAGCCTGGCCGGTCCCCGCTGGGCCGGCCTCTGTCTCCTGTCTGACCACCGAGTCTAGGCATGCTGCTTCCAGCTCTTCTCCGGGGCTGGCCAGGAGGAGTCCTCTCCTTACAGTTTTCTGTCTAGGCCTTCGAGCCTCTCAGCCCTACTCCCTCCCAGCTCCCTTCTTGCCACCTGGTGAGTCACTCTGGTGTCTGGAGAGGGAAGCAGCAGAGCTGCAAACGGGGAGAGACCCTGTGCACAGGTCAGAGGAAAGACAAAAGACAGAGCCCAGGGGGCCGGCTGCTGTTGGGGGGTGGCAGGGGTGGGGTGGGCCCTCAGGCTGCAGGTAAAGAAAAGATGGGATATAAAAGGCCAGGTGGTCTATGCAATCATAATAATTTTCAATCCAACCATGGAAATATAAAAAATGAATAAGACATCATTTTGACTCTCAAGAAGCTCGTAATCTATAGACTACCTAAGACTCAGCTAATATTTTTGTTTTGTGCTTTCTAAATTCTTTCCTTCTCTGATATTTTATTTGGCTGTTTCAACAACTAAAGAAAACCTACAGTAGCTTAGATGAAACTCCAGATATTGTGTGGAATGAAAGGAGACAAAAGAAGACATAGTTATGATGCAACTTATATGGAGTTTAAAAGCAGGCAAAACTGAACTGTGGGCAAAGAGGTCAGAGTAGTGTTAACATTTTGGGGGATGGTTTGCATAAGTGAGAAGGGGCATGAGGGAGCCCTGGAAGGTGCTGGAAAGGAATGGTTCTGGATCCTGAGTTGAGTAGAGGTTGCACAGTGTCTGTATAATTAAAACCCATCGCTCTGCAAACTTAACAGGAGTCCACTTTACAAACTTTGTGTTTGTTATACCTCAACTCCCCTCTCTCCCCCACCCCCAGGCAGGCACTGGTAGCACTGCTTTATAGGTAGGTGGGGGGACTGGCACCTGCCCAGGGACACACAGGTGGTCTCGGAGGAAGCTGCAGTTCTACTCTCAGGCCAACACCGTTTATTGCAGTGACATTCTCGCATTATAAGTGAACTCAGGTTGGGGCTGCTCATCAAATGGTGGCCCCTCAGGCTAAGACAGCTGTGTTTCAGCCTCTTCCTCACAGCTGCAACAACTTCCCCCACTTCCGCCCTGCAAACACACCATCCCTGGGAACCTGGGTGTAAGGAGCAGAGAGGATCTGCTCTGCGTCAAGCGGGTGGGTAGGGAGGGTCCCACAGGGGTTCTCCATCTCTACTGTGAACTTGGGGTCCCTGGAGAATGAGGTGTGAAAACAGATGGCCCAGTGACTTCTAACTCTGGCTTGGCAATCTATCCAGAACATTTCCTCTAATATCAAGGGGTAGGTGTAAAATTCATGTGAAAATTTTGGACTAATATATACTCATTCGCTCATTGCTTGTTTCAACATTTGCAGAAATCCTATTCTGGAAGGAGGTATCGGCTGGCTACCTTTGTGAAGAGGGTGGGGAATTAAAGATAACAATGATGTGGTCCTCATTTTCAGGAGTTTGCATATTTGTGAGGAGGTGCTTTCTGCTTATACTGGCAGCAAAGATAGAAGAATACTTCTGGCACGTGGTAGGAGAGGACTTTATGGAGCTGGTGATGTTCATGCTGGATCTTGAAGGATGAGTACAAGTTCACCAGTAAGAGCAGTGAGGTGAAGGGAACAGGAGGAACAGAATCTGGGGTACCAGGGGCGTGGTTTGCCAGAGCAGGGTGGCCTGTGATGAGACTGAAAAGCTAAGGTGAGGCCATCTTTTGGAAGATGCTTAATGTCACCATTGAGGAGTTAGGCTTTACTTTGTCTGAGAAAGAAGTCCTAAAGAGCTTGGCCCATGGGGCTGGATGTAGTCTGACCTGTGACCGGGCCAGCAGCCTCTGTAGCATGTGGAAGTGTGGTGTGGAGTGAGGGACACTGATGCTGGGGAAAGAGCTGAGTCCACCAGGAACTTCTGAGTGGGAGGCACGGTGGGTCCCTTTGACCTCTGAGAGGACCTCAAGCTCTGAGATCATATAATCTGCAACAACCACCATTCAAAAACGTTGGGAACTATTTATAGCTCCAATCTAATATTGCCAGTATGGTGGTTTTTTTTTTGGTGCAGGGGTGGGGAGAGGAGGTGCTAGTACTTTTGTGTAAGATTTTAATAGAAATATCTGTTTGATCATAAGAGAAATACATGCTTCTTGTAAAAAAAATCAAACAGTGTGACAAGAATAAGTTAGAAACGCACTGCAGGTCCACCTCGGCCTGGGTGCTCTGCCCAAGTCTCGTATTTGGCCTTAGTTTTGGGCTTGGCTTTTGGAAAGCCAGATGGTTGATGCCAAGCAACTACAATGTCACTTCTGGCATCCCTGAACCTATGTGTGATCAGTGATCATGTGAGGGCTTCATGTCTAATCCCGGTGATGGTGGAGACGTGAACAGGCCTGGCATTCAGGTTCAGTAATAGTTAAACATTAGTTTTGAAGTAGAGGCAAGCCCTCCAGATGTAACTTGGAGTGGTAATTTCATTTATGCTTTCTGTGTTGAAATCTTATCAATCAGATGAAGAGAAATGTGCATTTGTTATCGCAAGACATAAGTGCTGCCGTAGGTATGAGTGTGAGAGTTATTTTTTTTACGTATAAAGATTAGGGACTTTCAAACAGTCGATCAAACAGAGGAATAACTGACCCTTACTGTGAATGGTAGGAGAGAATGTGCTAGGCAGACCACTTTGGGAAAGATATCACATCTTTTCTGGGAACCAAAAATATTATAAACATCTAAAAAATAACAAGACAAAAACATAGATTAGCGCTATGGACTAAATGTTTGTATTTCCCCCCCAAATTCATGTTGAAACCCTAACCCTCGGTCTGACAGTATTTAGAGGTCAGGAATTTGGGAACTGGTAAGGGCAGGTGAGGTCCTGAGTGTGGGGCCCCACGGGGCGGTTAGTAGCGCCCTTGTGAAGGACCAGAGACCCTGCTCTCTCCGTCTGCTCTCTGAGGGCCCCACAAGATGACCCCGTCTGCAAACCAGGGAGAGGGTCCTCAGCCAGACAGCACATCTGCTGGCACCTTGATCTTGAACTTCCAGCCACCAGAACTGTGAGAAATAAATGTTTGCTGTTTAAATCCATGGCAATCTGTTATAACGGTCTTAGCTGACTAAGACAATTAGATTATGTCATTAAGTCTCATTTTATAGAATTATTTGTTGTAATAACATTCATGACATTGAGCAAAACAACCTTTCAAAACTGTTTTTAATTTTTAAATGTTTAATTCTATTTAGGCCATGAATCTTTCAAGAAAAAGCCACATCTGAGAATCCTTCACATTTGTGAGGATGAGTAAAGACAGAATGTCAACTTTATTACCTGAACATTTCAAAAGGAGGAAACACTCCAAAATTGCACAAAACATCTATGATAAATGATGTGGATTCGACATAATAGAGAACAGAAAAGGAATGGAGAAAAGACACTGTTAGAGAAAAATGAGACTCTCCTCAAAATACGTTGCTTCTCACCTACCTTGGCTGCAAGTGACCATCTCTTCAGTGACACAAACACGCAGTGGGGACACCATGGAACGTCCCTTTAGGTTGACAATCCAGAGAAACTGTGTTACACTCTCTGTCAGCCCCCCAAATTTCATTATCGTTTTAATGTAAAATTGCAATAATGAGGTTGTAATGTAAATTATGCATACACTTTGGTTTTCTCTCTGGCTGAATTTTAACACTTGGCCATTTGGCCTTCTGGTAGAATGTACCTTTAGCTACACCAGGTCTGTCCAGAAAGTATCCATCCACGTAACATGAAAACTAGCGACATTTTATTGAAGAAGATGCAAGAGACATTGTACATAGGACAATGACACCTTAGTCTTCTTCAAAGTAGGCACCTTGGGACCTCACACAGTTCTCCCAGTCGCCATCAGCTGCTCCATCGTATTTTCCTGAACCTCATCGATGGTCTGAAATCTCTCCCCTTTCAAAGGTGATTTTAGGTTTGGGAAAAACCAGAAGTCACAGGGTGCCAAATATAATCTACAGGGGGCACAAGTCACGTGGGTGATTTGGCATTTTGCCAAACATCTCTGTATGAGACGTGATGCATGAGCAGGCACGTGGTTGTGATGAAACTGCCGATCACCAGTTGCCCACAGCCGTGGCCTTCTGAATCATCTGAATAGTTTCCGCAGAGGAATGTTCAAGCTTAATGTAAAGTCTGATGCAGATTCATTGCTCTACTCACTCAGTCATTTTGAATGCAATGGCCACACAGTACACATGCTCACTCAACAGCGTCTACCACCCCCACTCACTAGTACAGTGAAGTCATCCTTGTTCACAAATGTGCATCCCAGTCCACTCTCCTTGGCTGCCAGGTTATACTGATGTCATGCAAATTGTTTTCATTATATTAACCATGGTTCGACGTTTTCTGGACAGACCTGGTAAATTGAAAACCATTTTTCTCCCAACTCCCATTCTATTCTCTGTACGTAACCACTGAGTCTACTGTATTTTTTTTAGACTTTTGGAATGTAGCTATAAAATATTTGTTTTTTTCTTGCAACAATAGGATTGTACCATAGTACTTTCCAATAATTTCCTATTTGTCACTCAATATTTTAATACAAACATCTTTCCACAAGACTACATATCACTGTATTGTGTAATGACTGCTTATATTCCAATATGTGGATGTGGCATTATTTATTTAATCAATCATCAGTCGAAGAACATATAAAGAACTATTTTCAATCTTTATCCATTGTAAAGAATGCTGCAACAAACACATTTGCACATTTTTTGTGAGTAGTAATTATTTCCTTTATATATATGTATGCATATATATAATTTTTGGTATGTCTTTCCATATTGTCTCTAGAAATATTGTACCAATTAATATTCCCACCCACAGTGTTTATGTATAAGAAGCCTGTTTCCCTCACCAACACTGAGCATCATCTGCCTTTTGAATCTTTGCCAACGTGTTATGTGAAAAATGGTCTCTTGATATTTTAATATGCATCTTTTATTATTAGTGAGGGGGAACATCTTCCTATATGTTATTGCATTGATTACTTTTAATCACAGGGGAAATGATGTCATCCTAAGTGAAGCGGAAACGCCAACATGTGGGTGTGATATTCTAGCTTTGGATGACTCTACGTCGATGTGCTGTGTGCCGGATACTTGATATTTGTTCTACCCTTTGCAACAGTCAAATCGCTCTCACTTCCTAATTTCAGTTAATCCTCACAATCGCCCTGTGAAGGATGTATTGTTATTGTTAACGTTTTCAAGTGTGGAAAGACTGGGCTCTGGGAGGTTGATTGGTCGAAGGCCTCACGGGTAAAAATGTAGATCTGGGGTCTGAAGCTCAATTTCCTGCATCCCTGTCAATCTTCATTCTACTTTACTCCATTGTGTCTGCAACCAAAACATTGACATCCAGATTCCTGGGCTAAAAGTGCTCTAATAGTAAAAATGCTAGATTTATTGAACACAGCCCTGTAAATACTTGATCTCATTGAATCCTCATAACAATTCTATGAGGGAGGAGCAAAGGATTCTCCACGTGTGCAGGGAGGAAGCTGACCATGGTCGCACAAGTGGGCTTTAACCTTGTAAGGCTCATGGGAGCCCATGCTTTTGAGACTATACCACACAGCTTCCCGTGCCAGCGAGTAGCACATCCAAACAAACAGCCTGCTCATGCAAGCTAATGAGTTCCTCGAAGTGTAGGGCATTGCAGGAGACTGTGAAATTAATTCAAGGCAGATGAAACAAAAGCAGGCTGAGAGTTAAGGAGGGTGGGTATCGTGTTTTCTCAACAAGGACACTGTGGCATTTTGGGCAGGACCGTTCTTAGCGTAGGGCTGTCTCCTGCATTGCTGGAGACTTTGCATCCCTAGTGCTTACCCTCTAAAGGCCAGCAGTATCTCCCAGATACTATGACCACCCAAAACCCACATCCTGAGATTCTGAATGGCCCACGAGGGGGTACTACTGCCCCGATTGAGAACCACTGGGCCAATGGGCCCTTGATTATAGTACATGATGATCTCAGCTGTTGAGTTTGTGCTGTGCCTGGTATGATTGCACTGTCTCGGCCAGCCCTCTGGCACAGGGCTCAGGTGTGCGGAGTGTTCTGCCCAGGTAATGAGGTATTTCTGGGCCTTCCCTTGAGGCTGATCCTCAGTAACCCCCGGAGCTCTGGATGCAGCCTCTGTCTGCAGACAGTCAATAAATGTCAATACTTGCTCTTGACAGATGTCTGGGTATCTGCCGTGCTGTGCTGGGCTCTAGCCCACAGCAACCACTTTTCCAGGCCCAGGATTTTCTTCCTTTTGATGGCAGAGACAGCAGCAGGAAGGGGGAAAATCAGCCCCCAGTCATGTTTCTACAGGGAAGGGCTTTCAAAGGGCTGGGACCTGAGCTCTGTGGGTTGGCTCTTCTAAAAGCCAGCCCGGCCCACTCCTCCTGGCCACGGGAGCAGGTCCTCTGGCTCGGCTGGGCTCCTTCTGCCAAGCCCGTGTGTGCCCAGAGCTGCCGTGTGAGCTCATGCTACATTCAGGAAGAGCTGGGGCCTCTGGGGCACAATCAGCAGAACTGCAGGAACCTTGGGGAGGAAAAGGCAGCGAGTGGCTACTTGGGGTTTGGCTCCGGGCCTGCAACCCCGCCAGCCAGCCGGCTATGCCCACCAAAGCAGCATAGGCACTTTTCACATACTTTTCACAGAAGTGATGGCGGCGCAGCAATATTTAAACCATTGCCTGTCTCCAGTTCACCCAGCGAAGAGAGGTTGTTACGGGGCAGTCAGAACACGTGTGCAAAGAACGGTCATTCCCCAAACAGGAAGTTCTTTACGGCAGCTGGATTTCCAACACAAGGGAGTGTGTTCTTCTGAGTCCTCCTTCCTCACTTGTGTGAACAGCAGTCTCTTTCACCCTCGGTGTTGTTGAGGGCTAGACTATGAACAAGAAAGCTCACTGTTAAAAAAAAAGCTACTGATTTTTAAATTGATCCATAATGCCATTTATTATAAATAGGGTGTAGGTCTCCCTTGTCGTATGTATGGCAGGCTTCTGCCCTGGGAGGGTGATGCTAACAGGAGGAGAGGGGTCTTATAATAGTCTCCTGTGGTGTTACTTCTGCTGCTGGGAGAAACCTGGGCAGGGAATTTTCTAGTCTGAGGCTCTTCTTAATGGGGACCTCCTTAGGAAGCATGTGGCAGGGATCTTAGGTACTCTGGGGACACATGGGTGATTCACGGGACCTTCCCACCCCCTTCTTGGGCAGGCCTTCGTCGAGAACCTGCTGGCTCTGTGCGCTCCCTGCCCATCCTCCGGGACACGCTTTCCAATCCATTAGCTTTGTGGCTTTGCAGGAGTCAGCTCGGCATCACGGTGGGTTCTTTGATAACTGCAGGTTTCAGCACTACGAGGGCAGCAGTTCATCTATGGCGGGAAATAACACGGGAGGTGAGGGCTGCATCCCCTATGCTGATTTCACTCTGTCTTCATGAACTTTGAAATGCTGCTAATGCAGACCGGGGCTGCAACCCAACTGGCTAAGCTTTCTGCAGAGGTTAAACCTCTCACTAGACGGCTGACTGCAGGATGCTCTACACCAGGGGTGTCAGACTCATTGTCACTGAGGGTCACATCAGCCTCGAAGGTGGCCTTCGAAGGGCCAGAATAATTTTAGGACTGTATAAATGTAACTACTTAACAGCTAAGGAGTTGAAATTACATTCGGCCCTTTGAAGGCAACCATGGGCCGATGTGGCCCCTGGCGAAAATGAGTTTGACACCCCCGCTCTATACAAATGCAGCATGTTACGGATGCACAGGCATCTCTGCAAAAATCCACAGACATTTAGCATGGAACCAACCAGGCTCTTGGGCTCACATATTCATTAGCTGGGTTTCAAGGAACCCTATTGGTCTCTGGCTCCAAAGCTTCTTGAGAAGTAGCGATGACACATTTCAGGTGTCCCCATAGAGCTGGGTGTGGTTCATAGGGTGGCAGCTGGGAAGAACTTGGAATTTGGGCTCAACCAACCTGATACCAGTAACAGGAGGCTGCCACTTAGTAACTCTGCAAATGGCCCGAGTTTTGATCTCCCTGTCTAACTAAAAGGGGGTAATAACACTATCTTACCTGACATGACTGCTGGGGAGGCTGAGCTGAGAAATGTGAAAAGGCTTTGGCATCTGTAAAATGCTTTCCAAGCGTTGTCTTTATTATTCTCTGCTCTTAGACGCTGAACTTTCAGGTCTCTTTGAACTGTGATGAATTCTGTGATGTTAAACTTTTCCCAGGACAAAGCGCTCTATTCTTCCTTCCCACGAGACACCCACGATCACGAGAGGCACATAAAATCCAGGTGCAACCCAGTGAGTTGACACTGTCTTTTCTCAATTTAGTTCAATTTTACATTTTCTCTGTCTTTTTTTCTTTATTTTTGTTTTAAGTTGACTCAAACAGACCCTTAAGGCAACAATGGGTCTGGGAAGAGCAAGACAG
>JAPYXV010005771.1:0-10288 GCA_028533065.1 Trachops cirrhosus | reverse complement strand
GCTGACAGTGACCAGAAGGGAGAGGGGAGGGAATTTCAGGGGAAAAGGGGAAGGTTTGCAGGAACAAGTATAAAGGACACATGGACAAAAACAAGAGGGGGGTTGGAAATGGGAGGGAGGTGGGGAGGGTTAGGGGGTTGGGCTGGGATGGGAGTAAAAGGCAGAAAACTGTATTTGAACAACAACTAAAATAAAAAATTTAAAAAAATTTCTCTTTTGTGGCTGCAGTTTCTACACCACATCCATAGTATGCCCCTGTTTAAAGGAATCTCATAATCCATAATTGGCCATCTTTTCTTTAAATATTTTGATAACCAACCCTGTATAGCAAGTCTCTGTACCTAGTTACCTTTGCCCCTGCCTAACCTGCCTCATCTCTGGGTTTATGGTGTTGGAAAAATATGTGTTTTCTAGAAGCAAAGAATGGCAGAGTTTGGGGGGTTAAGGAGGGAGGGCTTTGAAATTTAAAAATCATCTCTCCTACCCCCTTATTTTAAATGGAGATCAGGAGGGGGCATGTCCTGCCCAATGTCATTTCATGAGTCACTAGGGAGCAGGGACCAGAGTCCCAACCTCTTGGCTCCTCTTCTGATGTTTGCTCCAAGGCATCCCACTGTTTCCTTCTCCAGCAAAGCCAGACCCGCTCAAGCCCAGCTGTGGTCATGTGCCAAGACTTTCTAATGCTTACGGCAACATGGTATAAGAATTAGGTGTACTTGGTTTTCTTTATGTACATGAACATAAAAAGAATCAAAGCATTACAGTTTGATGGTGTTCCCCAATGCAATCTGACATTGCTGAGTTAAACAGCCAGCAATTCTGTAGAGGGCTTTCCAGAGTAATTACTCAAGATGGAATTAAACCGTATTTGTCTTTGGCTTCTTCTCATCTCTTCTCACTGCCTAGAAACTGAAGGAGGGGAAAACCAACAAAGAAAATCATGAAAAACTTGCTAATTACAGATTTTTACCTGCCTGATGTTCTTTTGCTTTGCACATTAATTAAATCAAGACCATGTGTCTTGCAGATATGGGTTAGCTGCTGGCTATCGGAAGTGATTAATAGATCTCAGCAAATGGGTAAAGGAAACAGCTCTCAAGTTTTATGGCATTTTGGCACTGCTTTTCTCAGCAGAAATCAAGATTGAGAGAGAAAGGACTTGAGCTGAAGTGGCCTAGTTCATTAGAGAGCCTCAACAGCTGCTCATATGTTAACCCTCTCCAGAGCCCCAAGAGCAGGCAGGTCCCCTCTGCCAGCAGATCTGGCCAAGCCATCAGATCTGAAGGAACTCAGTCTTTCATTTCTTTTTCTAAAGAAAATTGATTCAGGATTTGGAGGTTTCTGACTTGGAAACAGGCTGCAACAGGGCCCGAGCATCAGCTGGGAGTGCTGTGATCAGGAGTTAAGTCTCCTGCCTACCTACTCTTCCTCTGTGCACTCTGAAAGCTCTCCCCACTGCTTTCAATGCTGAGATGATGACAGGAGATGAGAGAAACAGAAGCACAGCTGTGCCTCTGAAGGCCAGGGCCCTTCTTCCTACCTCTGTAAGAAGGACTTCGGGTTAAAACACAGAATTACACCCCCATCCCAGCTGTGTCATGACTCAGGGTGCCAGATTCCTTGGGCAGTGTGAGGTCAGCTTTCCTGCTAGAGGACTCAGGATCCATACTGAGGCCAGGATGAAGCAGGGAGGAGGAAGAGGCCAGGCAGGGGGAAACAAAGGTCACTTATTATTCACAAAGAAGGCATTTGTCTAGTGTGTAAAGCCCTGTGCTTTTGCACAGTACTGGGCCATTCACTGGAGCCCTGAGCTCACACTAACAATATAATCAGTTCCAAATGCTCCTCAAGAATCTGCCTTCTGTGGTGCTAATTTCTGATTCACTGAGACTGATGTCTGGGCGAGACAAGTGGTGAACAACCTAGAGCTGTGCAGGGTACCCCAAGTCTTGCCCACACACTAGTAGGAGACAGGCACATACTCCTTGTCTTTGTGACTCTAACAAACACGGACACATATTGGTTTATATAACTTGAATCCCTTTCTGAAGAACCCTGGACCTTGTCCACCACCCACAACAATGAGTTAAACCAAAATATCCTGGCTTCAGAGGACTGGTAGAAATGACTAAACTGCATTTTGCAGTCAATAGTCATGTCACATCATTCTCATCCCGGAAACCAGCAAAGCACTTAAGATAATAGTTGAGGCTGCTTCATTCTTTGGTTTGCTGCACCTTCCCCAGTAGGTCTCTTGGCCACATGACACTTTTGCAACCTTCTGGTGACTTACAGAGAAAAAGGACTCATAGTCTGGGTCACCTCTTCAGATTGGGCCAGGTAAGGAGCCTGTCTGGAGAGGAGGTACAGCTGGGCTAGGAGGAGGCAAGATAGCACTTGGAACACATGTGGAAGAAGACACTCTCAGACACTCATCCTGTACTTGCACAATCTTGACAGTGAGTATCTCCCTCCATTTTGCATCCTAGGTGCCTCATTGCCTCACTAGCCTCACTATAGTCCTGGCCTTGTTGTGGAGAATAATTCTAACCCTGAAGAAAGCAATTAACTTCCTTGGTTCATAAGCCCAGGTTGCTTTTTATAAACATAGCAATCCTGCAGCCTCACCCCAATGAAATCAGAACCTTTGGGAGTGGAGTCTGGGCTCACTTATCCCAGGTGAGCCTCTTAGGCAGCTTATGCAGCTATGGTTGAGAGTTGCTAGTCTGAGGGCTCACATTGGGCCACAGGTAATGGATGGATGTTTTACTGATGTTTGCTGCAATTTGGTTTGGGTTTAGTTGTCTCTGTGTTGATTTGGCCCTTCAAGGATTCTCTCTGGGTCCCCCAAGGCCTGAGGTCTGGCTGAACTCCTAGGCTGACTTAGCCAGGAGGTCTGATTTGACTACAGTGCCAGGCACATCCCGATTCCCAGCTCCCCAGCCAGGCTTGTAGCTAAGTTCCTTATCAGCCTCTAGGAGCACCAGAGATTCTCATGCTAGCTGCATTTCCTTTGATGTGGTCACAGACACCCACAAGTTGGTGCACAGAATGTATGAGGTGGTCCTTGCAGACTCTGAAGGAGGACAAAGTGTTCTCTTACACTTATCAAAAACATCTCCCACCACACTGGAACCTGGGGTGGAGAAATAGAGACACATACCTATCTGAGTACTTGACTGCCCTGCCTATCAACCTGTACCATGATCTGTGGGAAATACAGTGATGGGCTTCTCCCCTTTCTCTTCCTGCCTTGTAGTGACCTCCCACTGATACAATTCTGTGACCCTCCAGCCTTTTAGGTCTGCCTTTCAAGCCTATTGCCATTTTGGGGACTCACAAAAATGTAATTTGACAGTGAAGCTTCAGCAATGGCAGAGATGTGCCCTTCCCCTGAAACACTGTCACTCTCAAAGCAAAAGATTTATAGGAGATAGAAACACTTCTGAAAATATTTCAAAACAACATTATCTTCACTCTGCACATTTTGTGCCAAGATTCAGCATTTTACACAAAGCCTTGGGAAGCACAGGCCTCTTCCTGGATCTTCATTGATCATTCTCTCAGTGTTTGAAAAGGCAGGTAGAAGCAGGACATTTTTATTCCCATCTCATATTTGTACAATAAGGCAGAGGAAAGAATTAAGTGAATACTGGGGCCCTCAGAGGGTGGGAGGTATAGTAGAGAGGCCAGAAGGAAAGAAACAAGAGCTATGAAGTGAGACCTCAGTTTCTATTAATGTACTTAACGTATTAGGCAGAGCTAGTGTATTTGAAAAAGTTGAGTCTGACTCAGCTATGAAAACTGTAAAGGATATAATCTACTTCTTCCTAAACCTGAGTAGACAGTTTGTACTGACTTCATGACATCTCCCTGACTCTCCCCCACTCCCACCCAAACCCTCCACATTCTGTCTGTCTGTGAGTCCCTTCTGCAAACTCTCCTGACTCAGGTTGGTGCAGGCTCACCTCTTCCTCCCTAAGAGCTCATCCTGCCTCTCACTGCTGTCTCCCACTCTGTCCTGCTTGCCTGCCCTCCTGTCCATAGTCAGGCAGGGCTTTGTGCCAGCCCACAGGCTCTGCTTCTATAGCTACACAAACACCACTAAGCCCTCTAGGCTTCCAGGATTTGGGCCTGTTCTTTACAGGAGATTAAGAGCCCATGGTGAGTCAGCAGCTCAGCTGGGCCCAAAGCCCAAGACTCTTGGCTGCCCCTCTATTAGTTAGAGCATTCCCCATGCCCTCCCCCCCTCTCTCCTATGGACCCCTTCTCCTCATTCCCCAGCACATAGGGAGGCATCTGCCCCCACACTGGGTTATCAGAGTCCCAGTATGTCCCCACCTCCCTACCTTGTCCCAGCTCTAGAGCTGTCCAGCCAGATGCAGAGCATCTGATGGCCTTGATGGTTGGCCACATCTGTAAAGCAGAAATAAACCTGTGGTTTAGTGGTGACAATGACATTCCAAAAGACTGTGGCTATGGGGTATGGGGTACTCTCCTTGACTGTGACCCTCTGGGTTCTAGGAAGGAGCAATGAACAGCTGCCAAGTCTTACCCTCAGGCCTTCAGGGTCCATGCACTCCATGAATCGCAGTGTGCTGAGTTACCACCAGGAATCCAGGGAGACAATACAAGCTTATTTTTAAAAGATTTGCTTAGGTACCCAGGCTCTTACAAAATGCTTGATAATTACTACCAAGGGGTATTGGTTCAGGGTCTCCAGGGCTGTAGCACCAGCTCCTTTGATGAGGGCCCTGGATAACCTGTGGGTAGTCCAAACCTCACCACAAGGGGAGCCTGGATCCCAGTGACTAGGGCACACCCAACCACCACAGGAAGATTATCATAACCCCGCCTTTGGTTCTTGAGGGAAGGAAGGGGAACTGCTGGAAGAAGCCCTTAGTGCCGTCCTGAGAGGTGTGGCAATGTGAGTTGGGAGTCCTATCACAAATTGAAAGGTCACTGGTTTGATTCCTAGTCAGGGAAAATGCCTGGATTGTGGGTCTGGTCCCCAGACAGGGCATGTATGAGAGGCAACTGATCAATGTTTCTCTTGCACATCGAGGTTGCTATCTCTTTTTCTCCCTCCCTTCCCCTCTCTGTAAAAATAAATATATAAAATCTTTATTTAAAAAAAGTCCTTAGTTCCAACTTGGAGAACAGAGATTGAGTCACTGTGCCAGCTATTCTCTGAGTCACTTAATGTCATTCCCATTCACGGGAAGAGAGAAATCTAATTCATAAGGTTTGAATTTCCAACCTCTTGGCAATCCAAGAATGTTTAGGCTTTCATAAACAACAAGTCCTCAAGGCACCACTTCTTCTGGTAAGAGACACCCTCTTTGTAACCTCTAGTCAATGAACCTTCAGTGGGCTATAGACCACAGGCCTCGGAGCTACCATGTTCCTTAATGATCACCTTGTCCAACCGCTCACTTACTGCTGAGAAAACTGAGACTCGGAACTGAGATTGAATTTGTTCATTCAGATTGCAGAGCTAAATACCAGGTACCCCACCTAGGGTGATCCCTGTGGAGTAGAAGATGGATAGGACACAGCCTCTGCCCTCAAGAAGTCCCAGATTAGCAGGGGAAGCAATGATACAAAGTATTAACATTCAGTCCTGGCTGGTGTTGCTCAGTGGATTGAGCACCAGCCTATGAACCAAAAGGTCCCTGGTTTGATTCCCAGTCAGGGCACATGCCTGGGTTATGGACCAGGTCCTCAGCTGGGGGATGTGTGAGAGGCAACCAATGGATGTTTTTCTCACACATTGAGGTTTCTCTTCCTTTCTTTCTTTTCCCCTCCTCCTCTCTCTGAAAATAAATAAATAAAATCTTTTTTAAAAGTATAATGCTCATTAGATCCATACAAGTTTGAAATGAAGTGTCATGGAGAGCAAACATACAAGATCTTTCAAGCACAAGGAATCAGGAGAAATATCATAAGGAAGACTATTAGAGCTGACCTTCTGAAGATGTGTTGGATTTAGTTACTCAGGGATAAGAGAAAGGGGAAAGGAAACAACTTGAGATAAGTCATGAAGATGGGATGCCCAAGGAATGTTGGCCATTTTGGCTGTTGTATAGAATATTGGGGCATGGGGAGAGGAGTAGGTTGAGGAGTCAGATGATAGAATGTCTGGAAAGCCAGAGTGAAGACTTTGAACTTTATCATCATTGTTATCATCTAAAAGCACCAGGTGGCAATGTGCCAGGCATTTTACTGAGCAATATTAATCATGTAATGCAGAGTCTACATTTTTGAGGAGCTTAGAAATCAAGACAGAGAATGAAATTATGGACAGATATTGAAGGAATGTATTAAACATATACATAAATCATAAATATATATATAAATGATATTAACTATTTAACACATAAGTCTTTAAGTGCAAGAAAAAAGGAGTAAGTGCATTTAATGGACTAGTGAGGGAGGAAGGTATCTAGGGATTTGTTCCTGGAAGGTCTTCCCCTGCCCTCAGCCTCTCCAGTGCTCTGTGGCCCTGGGAAAGGCCCCAAAGGAGTGAGACATTAGTCTTAATATTAGACACTGGCTTAGTGTCTTCTAAATGGCTGGTTTCTTTTTTTTTAAGACTTTATTTATTTTTAGACAGAGAAGAAGGGACGGAGAAAAAGAGGGAGAGAAACATCAGTGTGTGGTTGCCTCTTATATGACCCCTACTGGGGACCTGGCCACAACCCAGGCATGTGCCCCAACCGGGAATTGAATTGGCAGCTCTTTGGTTCACAGGCCAGCGCTCAATCCACTGAGCCACACGAGCCAGAGCAGATGGCTGATTTCTAATGTGGAACTATTCCTCAAGCCTCCCACTTATTCTCATTAATTCATCCAGTTTTCTTCTATGTCTAGTCCTGAGATCACAGCACACAGGAGACACAGCTTTGAGGGGCAAAGGAGAGGCATTGAGGCCACTGAGTACAGTGGTATGTGTCATCCACAACACAGGAGGGAGCAAGTGGGAGCTAAAATCCAGACTTCCTCTCATCAAATCAAAAGATTATGGGGGTTGTGTCCATCCGGAGCAGGAGGTGGTTTTTTCTAAACCACACAAATGTATTTTATTGGCTTATGACTCTGACAAAGATATGGCCAAACAGCTTGTCTATATAATACTCTCCAGCCTTACCATTACCACTCCTCCACCTTCTACAATGGTACATGGGAAACACTTCCAGCCTGATGCCTGGGCCATGTGCCAGCATGGAGATGACTTTCAGTCATCCAGCTCTGCACACTGGACCCCTAGCTCATTGAATTCTTCATTAGGCTGGAGATGAGAAAGGGCAGGAGAAAATATTTGCTCAAATAAATCAAAGAGCAAGAAGAATCCAACATATACTCTAAGCAACTACTGAGTCAGCCCTATCTTCAAACTATTAAACAGACCTCTGACTATCCTGGTACACTGTGACAAATACAGCCCTGAATCAGCCCCAGAGCCTCCATGAACAGTGCACAAGTTGCGCATTGCTCTGCTGCACCTCACCCTCTATAATCTATCTTTATTCCCTCAAGTCCCTGCTGTGGAAGTGAGTGTCCCTGCTGAGTTCACTAAGTCCCTTTTGAGGGAGAAAGATATAGACAAAAGAAAATGAAGCATAATTCTCTGGAGTCCCTTTGTCCTCAAACTGTCCACCTACTTTTCCCAATTGGATTGTGAGCTCTCAGAGGGCAGAGTACACTTCTTATTTATCTCTGGGTCCTGAATAGCAAAGTCCAACTCAGAGCCCTAGTCAGGGTGGAGGCTCAGGATGTGTTACTTGAATGGATGAATGAGTAATGAGGGAATAGGATTTGATTGCTAGGGTGAAAGGGAAGCCTTTGAGCAGCAGGAAGAAAAGGGAGGGTACTGATGAACATATGCGTTGTCTCACCACTCCATGCGTTAGATATTCTTAGGGACTTCACTTTTCCCCTGGCAATTGCTCACATGACTTTTCATCAGAAATGAATGTCATTTTATCTTACTGATTCCCCAAGTCACTTTTCTGTGTCTGGCTTCTTGCAGATTCCCCATTTCTGCCGCCACATGACCAGTCTGCCTTCCTTTCCAAGCTCCCTTCCTACTTTTCCACTGCATCTTTAACAAAGCAAAACACTTGTCAGACCACTCACAACAGAGATTATGAGGGCCCAAAACAGGGTGTTGGCAGTAGAGATGAAGAGGAGGAAACAGGAACAAAAATCGGTTTGAAGGGTGAATCAAGAGGACTTGACCTGAGGTGAGTGATCAGTAGAGACCCAAGGCAGCAAGCCATGAGAGGGGCCAAAGAGAGGTCCTCCAAGAGAGGATGGAGGTGGCCATGGATGAAACATGGACATCAAGAAGATAGGCTGACTGAAGGAGATAGTGAGTTTGAGTTTGGTTTTCTTCATTTTTGAAGTGCCAGTTGGACAACAAGTTGGAACTATATAACTGTTTATTGAGGATGCAGTACCTAATCATTGACAAGACAACTATGATCAAAACAGAAATGTGAATCATGATGGTAAGCTCTTAGGAAAGCTCTTCATAAGGTTGGTTTCAGCATCTCTTGGCAGTTTCTGTTAGGACAAAGGCCCAGCTGTGCCTGCCTCAGAGCTGGGAAGAGGCAGAAAGAAAGAGAACCTAGTATGTTCTAGCAATTGTGCCAAATGCTCTACACCGGCCACTTACCCATATTTACTAGACATCTAAACCAGTGCTGTCTAATAGAACTTTCTGTGATGATGAAAATGTTCTCTCTTTGTGCTAATACTATGGCTACTAACCTCATGTGGCCATCAAGAACTTGAAATGTGGCTAAGTACAACTAGAATATTTCATTTTATTTACATTTAATTAATTTAAAAAATATAAACAGTTGCATATAGTCAGTAGCTACAATTCTGGACAGGGTAGATCTGTTCCAACCCCTCTCAGTTCACGTGTGAAGAAATCAACAAAGTGACTGTCTCAGCAAAATCATTTTCTCCAAAATATAAACTAACTTGCAAAAATTCCATTTTCATGTAACTCTGTATAATTGAGGCCAAGTGTGCTTAATAGAAAGAAACCCTGACATGACTGGAATTTTAAGCCAGAATAACAAAAAAGATCTTTTGAAGAATGGAAGGTTTTGTTAAATTTTTACATTGGTTTTCAATGTAGGGTCAATTTTACTATTTTTTAGTTACTTGGATGCTCATTATCAGTATTAAAATTAATACTGATTAAGTAGACAACCTTGATTGTACACTTACTATATGCTAGGTACTTGCATTAGTTATCTACTGCTATGTAACAAAATATCCTCAAACTCAGCATCTTAAAACAATAAATATTTATTATGGTCCATAGTTTGTGAGGGTCAGCAAGCAAGAAGTGACTTGGCGGGGTGGTTCTGGTTCTAACAGGGTCTCTGAAGTTGCAATCAATGTGTCAGCTGGGGCTGTTGTGTCTGAGGGCTGGAGGATCCACTTATAAAACAGCTTACACACACCATGTTGGAAGCAGGCCTCAGTTTCTCACCATGTGGGCCTTTCCACAGGGCTGCTAACCTCATGACAGCTCTCTTGATGACATGGCAGCTGGCAGACGACCCCAAGAGCAAGTTATCAAGAAAGAAACTGAGCAAGCAAGAAGCCTCAATATCCTTTTATTACCCCACCTTGGAAGTGACACACCATCACATCTGGCATATACTGCTGGTCACACAGACCACTCCTAATGCATACGAGAGCAGACTGCATAAGGTGTAAGTATCAGGAGGGGAAGATTATTGAGAGCTATCTTGGAGACAGGCTATCCCAGTACTTGACATATACCACCTCACTTCATTCCCATAAACCTAGCAAGTAGAGGCCATTGTTATCCACTTTTACAAGTGAGCTAATTAAGGCTCACAGAGGTTCAAGGACTTTCCAAGGTCTCTCAGGTGACAAGTAGTGGAGCTTTGGCTCCCCAGGTCTCCCATCAAAGGCTACAAGGCCTCCAGGGCTACACTGACAACCACTACACTACACCACTCCAAAAGGCATTCTTCTTCATCTGTCCCCTTGACTCAGACATTTTGCAGCTACTACATTTTTTTTTAATTATTTTATTGTTGTTCAATTACAGTTGTCTGCATTTCCCCCCTACCACTCTCACCCACCACCTCCAAGCCACCTCCCTCCCTTGCTTCCACCCCACCCTTGGTTTTGTCCATGTGTCCTTTATAGTAGTTCCTGAAAACCATTCTCTCTGTCCCCTCCTCCCTCCCCTCTGGCTATTATTAGATTGTTCTTATTTTCAATGACTCTG
>JAPYXV010005770.1:0-10289 GCA_028533065.1 Trachops cirrhosus | reverse complement strand
ATAACCAATAAAATATATTAAAAAAAAAAAAAAAAAGAATCAACCAATGAGTGCATGGATAAGTAGAATGGTAAGTTGATGTTTCTTTCTCTCTCAAAATAAAAAATAAATCAATACAATTAAAAAAAAAGAAACCTTATGGAGTTTTCTCAAAAAAATTATAAATAAAACTACTGTATTATCTAACAATTTCACTTGAGAACTTATTCCAAGAAAAGAAAAACACTAACTCAAAAAAATATCTGCACCCCCCTGTTCATTATTTACAATAGACAAGACATGGAAACAACCTACGTTGATAATATAGGTTGTTGTCAACAAATGGATGAATAAGGAAGATATGGTGTATCTATATATAAACAAAATGTTTAGCCATAAAAGTAGAAGAAAAAAAATAAAAGTAGAAGGAAATCCTATCATTTGCAGATTGATAGAACCTCATGAAGAACCTCAAGGGCATTATACCAAGTGAGATAAATGAGACAGAAAAAGACAAATACTGCTTGAGCTCACATATATGTGGACTCAGAAACCCCCCCCCCAAAACCTAACTCATAGGTACAGAGAATAGTTGGTGGTTGCCAGAGGGAGGTGTTGGTGGCCAGTGAAATGAGTGAGGTGGTCAAAAGGTACAAACTTCCAGTTATAAATAATTCCTGGGGGTGTAATATACAGCATAATAACTACTGGTTAATAATACTGTATGACATATTTGAAAGTTGCTAACAGAGTGAATCTTCAATGTTCTTACCACAATAAAATGTTACTATGTGTAACATGCCCAAATTTACAATTTATATAACTAGTAAGTGATACAAGTAAGATTTGACACTGATTCTATAACCACAATTTAATCCATTTCTGAATCACTTGAATTCAGCCTCTTTCTGCCTAGAAAATCTCTTCATTGTTTCCCTGTTAGCTAACTGTTTTAAAATACTATTATAATTACCCTGCTGAAGATGTTAACATTTCTCTCAAAATATATTATCAACCACTACTACTTTCTATAACATTGGTTTTACTAATATTATATTATTTAGATGAACAGAAACTTACATGCTTTTAGCTTAATCAAGTATCTGTAAGAAAAGATGGTCTAGAATAACACTAACAGGCAACTTAAGATCATACCAAGGTTAAAATACTTATGCATACAATCTATAGACAACAGGAGCATAAAAGTCTTCAATATTCTTTCATGTATGACAGGACACGGCAGTATTTTTGTGAGAATGTGAAACTTGGAAGGGCAAGATATAAAAAGCATGTATTTGCTATAATGCCATCTTTCCTTAACTGTCCAATCAAAACCGTTTTACCTTACAATTTAAAACTGTTGAGAAGCAGTTAGATAAAATAAAAAGTTAAGATTATATTTTCAGATTACTAAATAAACTTTACCAGCTCTGATATTTTCTAAAGTATGTAAGTTAAAAAAATACATTTTTATTTAAAGTGAGCATTCCAAGTAAAATAGGAATCAAATGTTCCAGAAAAGCTGACCATTTCTATAATCAAATAGTATTTAAGTTCCTTAGAGACAGAGTATAGTGGCAAAAAGTATAAATGTTGCAAACAATCATTGCCCACATTCAAACATTAACTAAGCCAGTTACTAGCTGTGTAACTCTGGACAAATAACTTAACTGTCTTAAGCTTTAGTTTTTTAATAATAGTACCTAGTGACTTCTGGCCAAGATGTAGGTGTAGGTAGATAACCCTTTGCCTCCTCACACAATCAAAAGAAGGATAACAACAAATTTTAAAACAAAACCCACCAGAACTGCCAGAAAATCAAACTGCATGGAAGTCTGACAATCAAGGAGTTACAGAAGAAATATTCATCCAGACTTGTGGGAGGGGCACAGACAGGCAGCTGGGGCAGAGAGGACACGCAGCAAGGAGGCAGCTGGAGGACCAGGCGGTCCCACATTTTCATGCAGATAAACCAGAAGAAACAATGGAGAGCGAGACAGACTGCACAACCCAGGGTTCTGAGGTGGGGAAATAAAGCCTCAAAGCCTCTGGCTGTTAAAGACCTGCGGGGGTTGTGATGTCAGAAGAAACTCCCAACCTCACAGGAGTTTGTTGCAGAGACCCTCGGGGTCCTAGAACCTACACAAACCTGCCCACCCTGAATCAGCACCAGAAGGGTCCAATTTGCTTGTGGGTAGTGGGGGAAGTGACTGAAAGCCAGCCTAGAACTGAGCAAGTCACACTGTTCACTCTCTGACTTGTACCACAACTCAAAGACATGAGTTGCCCTGCCCTGGTAAATACCTGAGGCTCTGCCCCTTATATAACCTAACAGGTGTGCTGAGACAAAGAAATATGGCCCAACTGGAAGAACAGATCAAAGCTCTGAAAAAGCAACTGAGCAATGAAAAGACAGCCAACCTATCAGATGCAGAGTTCAAAACACTGATAATCAGGATGCTCACAGAAATGCTTGAGTATGGTCACAAAATAAAGGAAAGTGAAGGCTATGAAAAGTGAAATAAAAATATAAAGGGAACCAACAGTGCAGGTAAGGAAACCAGGACTCAAATCAACAATCTGGACAAGAAGGAGGAAATAAACATTAAACCAGACAGAATGAAGAAACAAGAATTCAAAAATATGAAGAGAGGCTTAGGAACCTTAGGGACAACTTTAAATGTTCCAACATCTCTGAATCATAGGGGTGCCAAAAGGAGAAGAGGAAGAGCAAGAAATTGAAAACTTATTTGAAAACATAATGAAGAACTACTTCCCCAATCTGGCAAAGGAAATAGACTTCCAGGAAGTCCAGGAAGCTCAGAGAGTCCCAAAGAAGTTGGACCCAAGGAGGAACACACCAAGGCACATCATAATTACATTAGCCAAGATAAGGAGAGAATCTTAAAAGCAGCAAGAGAAAAGGAGACAGTTACCTACAAAGGAGTTCCCATAAGGCTATCAGCTGATTTCTCAAAAGAAACCTTGCAGGCAAGAAGGGGTTGGAAAGAAGTATTCCAAGTCATGAAAGGCAAGGACCTACATCCAAGATTACTCTATCCAGCAAAGCTATTATTTAGAGTGGAAGGGCAGATAAAGTGCCTCCCAGATAAGGTCAAGTTGAAGGAGTTCATTATCACCAAGCCCTGATTATATGAAATGTTAAAGGGACTTATCTAAGAAAAAGAAGATGATCAAAAACGTGGACAGTAAAATGGCAACAAACAGAACTATCAACAACTGAACCTAAAAAAACAAAACAAAACAAAACAAAAGCAAACTAAGGAAGCAATTGGAGCAGGAACAGAACCACAGAAATGGAGATCACATGGGGGGTTATTAGTGGGGAGTGGGAGAATGGGGGAAAAGGTACAGGGAATAAGAAGCATAAATGGTAGGCATAAAATAGGGGAGGTTAAGAATACTATAGGAAATGAAGAAGCCAAAGAACTTATATGTACGACCCATGGGCATGAACTAAGGGGAGAGGAATGCTGGTGGGAAAGGGGGGTGCAAGGTGGAGAGGAATAAAGGGGAGAAAAAACTGGGACAACTGTAATAGCATAATCAATAAAATATATTTTAAAAATAATAGTACCTAGTCTCTCACGGAGTAGTTGTATAGATGAAGTATTTGTAAAATGCTTAGCACAGTAACTGGCACACAGTAGTCACACAATGATTATTAACTCTCATCTTCAGCTGAGCCAATGAGTACAGTCTAGCCTAATATGTATATCAGAACAAATTCCAAACAGATCAAAGAACCAGATGTGAAAATAAAACCAAGTAATCACTGGAAGAAAACGAAGCTAAATTTATTGTTAGTTTAAAACCAGCACATGGGGAAGCATTTCTAATAATGACTCAAAATCCAGAAGCATGATGAAACTATGCATCATAGTTTGTACAACAAAAACTATCACCATTCATAAAGTCCAGAGACAAATAGCAGAATCCATTAACACATAGGTGGCAAATGCAAGGCCCATGGTCCAAATTCAGCTCTCCACCTTGCTTTATTTGGCCCGGCACCTTGTTTCTACCTGGCAGCAGCACCAAGCTCCTTGCCCTTAGTTAAGGAGTAGTTACATTTATACAGTCCTAAAATTACATTTGGCCCTTTGAAGGCAACTGTGAGGCTGATGTGGCCCCCAGTGAAAATGAGTTTGACACTCCTGCATTAAGACTACTGAAACTTATTATTCTTAATGAAATTAAGTCTTATTAGTCTATAATTGGGTCCAGCTAGGTTGAAGGATACAAGATATACAAAAGATCAATATACAAAATAAACTGTATTTCTATATACTAGCAAGAAATATCCAAATATAAATTTATAAATTCCCTTTACAATAGAAACAAAAGAATAAAATGCTTAGGAATATGGTTTAAAAAAAGCAGTGAAAGAGTTGTATACTGGAAACTAAAAAACATTATTAAAAGAAAATTTAAAATATTAAATAACTCAAAAGACATTGTATGTTCATGAATCAGAATAGTTAATATTATCAACATGATAAAACTGCCCAAACTGATCTATATATTTGTTTTTTGTTTCAAAACCCCAACTGGCTTTTTTGCATAAATCAACAAGCTGATCTGAAAATCCATATGGATACAGCAAAGAACCCCAAATTAGCCAAAGTTGGAAGAATCTAGAATATACGAAGTTGGAGTTATCGTATTTCCTGATTTTAAATTTACTACAAAGCAATAGTGTTAAACACAGTACACTATGACACAGTACACACTTTATAAACATAGTACACATGGTCAATAACACATATATGGCCAATAAGCACAAAGACAAATGAAAATTAACAAAATATATTTGCAATTTAAAGCACAGATAAGGGCAAATCTCCTTAACATATAGGAAACTTTGAAAATATAAGACAATCCCTGGCTGGTGTGGCTCAGTGGATTGAGTGCCGGCCAGCGAACCATAATTTGACATTATTTACAAAGCTATATATACACTTACTATTTAACCCAGTAATTTCACTCTGAGGAACTTACCCAGAAGTTATATCTTCAAAATATCAAATAACATATGAGCAGGGTTATTCACTGGGCATAATTTGTAATAGCAAATATTACAAACAACTGAAATGCCCTTCCCATAGTAGGCTGGTTGGATAAGCTATGATGAATCTATATATAGGCATACTGTGGAGATATTGTGGGTTCAGTTCCAGACCACTGCAATAAAACAAGTATTCCAATAAAGCAAACTGTAATCTTTTTGCTGGTGGAGGTTCTTGCCTTCAATAAGTTAAAAAAAAAGCCACATCTGTGAGGCTCAATAAAACAAGGTATGCCTATCCTCAGATATTACACAACTGCAAAAAGACCCCCCCAAAAAAAAAACCAAAAAAAACATGGATGTATACAAAATTTTATAGCAGCATTAATGATAGCCAAAAGTGGAGATAAACCAAGTGTCCATCAATTGATGAATGTATAAAGACAATGTAGTATGTGGTATATCCTCAGTGGAGATTTGGCCAATTATAAAAAGGAATGATACATGCTGTTGTATGTATGAAAACTTGGAAACAATAAGAGAAATAAATCAGTCACAAAGAACTATATATTATATAATTCCAATATAAAATGTCCAGAATAGGTAAATCTATAGAGACAAGAAACAGATGAATGGTTGCCCAAGTCTGAAGGGGTAGGGTGGGGTTTGGTAAAGAAATTAGTAGATGATCACTACAGGATGAGGGGTTTCTTTTTTGGATAATTTAATGTTCTAAATCTGGTTGGTGACAGATGTTCAAATTTGTGAACACATTAAAAGTCACTGAATTGTATGCTTTAAATAGATAAGCTGTGTGGTATATGAATTATTTTTTAATAAAAGCTTAGGTTTTCCCTGAGCTCAGAGACCTGAAGAAGCAAGTCATCACTGAAGTTTGCAAATCTAGGAAAATGAATATAAGCTTGGAACAGAACTGCAAGCCTCAGATAAGATCAAAGACCTGGCTGATACCTTGATTCTCCAGGCTTGTGAGACAGAGAGGAGAAATGCCTAGACTCTTGAAATTCCACGGAATCTGGAATTAATAAATTAATAAATGAATGATGTTTTAAGCTGCTAAGATTGTGGTGATTTGTTACACAGTAATAGATAATTAATACATGCATGTGCGTACATATATAAGGTGGGATAAGAGCAGGTTTACAGTTGCTCATATGGAAAATAATGCAATAATAAATAAATAATAATACAAGAATAAACTCTGTGCTCTGGCTGGTGTGGCTCAGTTGGTTGGAGCACTGTTACGTAAAGGATGCAGGTTTGATTCCCATCCAGGGCACATACCTAGGTTTTGGGTTTGGTCCCCAGGCTGGGAACATCTGAGAGGCAAATTGACTGATGTTTCGCTCTCACATGGATGTTTTTTTCCCTCTTTCTCTCCCTCCCTCTCTCTTCCTCTCTCTCTAAAAATCAGTAAGCACATCTTCAGGTGAGGATTAAAAAAAAAAAAAAAAAGAATAAACTCCGTGTTTTTCGTATTTACAACTGTAAACCTACTTTTGTCCAACCCTGTATATACTTATTTCTAGGGCCTAAAAGTAATGAAACCACAGTAACAATGACATCCTACCAGCAAACAACATATGAAATACCCATATTTTGATTTCTAAAGAATAATCTCCATTAAAAGAAACTAAAGTTTCCTGGGTAAAATAATTCATTTCAAATCTGAAGAACAAGGTGAAACTGATAAAAAACAATAAACAAGTAAAAACAAAGACAAAAAACCCAGGGTGAATGACACCTTCCTGTGGCAGAAAGCAGGGGAGTCCTTAAAGATGAATGAGGTTATGTCTAACGGAAACAAGACTCAACTTAAAGGGAGTCTTGTGGAAAATCAGGGAAATTTGAGCATTTCTCCACAAAATGATGATAATAGATACTATAACTTTTTGAATGCCTGAGTCCCTGTGATATTCAAAACAGAGTGAAAAGGGAAAGTGAAAGCTCACCTTCACAAAAAAATATCAGCTAATAAATACTGAAGAAATGACAGAATTACAAAGTTACCAGCTCGCAACTAACAATGAAATCACTAACTTAGGCAAGTATCATAATGGATTCTAAAATATTAAATAAAAAAGACTGGAAAATAGACCGCAGCCTCAAAAAGAACCCCATAATTTACTAACTAATTACAATATGAAAAATATGTCTTTACAGAGAAGAGATTTGATAGACACCACCTTAACTGAGTGATCAAACATGGCATGATCAACAGGGGAACAGTAAGTGGAATGCTATAGGAAGTGTAAAGTTTCACAAATATAATATTCCTACTAAGATTATTTAACCTAAATCTAATCATGAAGAAATCATCAGAAAAATACAGAATATAGCCTGGCTGGGGTAGCTCAGTGGATTGAGTGCGGGCCTGCAAACCAAAGGGTCACTGTTTGATTCTCATCAGGGCACATGCCTGGGTTGTGCACCAGGTCCCCAGCAAGGGGTGCATGAGAGGCAACCACACACTGATGTTTCTCTCCCTCTTTCTCGTTCCCTTCCCCTAATAAATAAAATCTTAAAAAAAAAAAAGAAAAAGAAAAATACAGAATGTAGAATAAGACAACTAGCCTGAACTCCTCAAAAAGGAGCAATCTCATAAACAAAAGATGAAACATATTCTAGATTAAAATAACAGACATAACAATCACATGTAATACATGACATCTGTTTGGATCCTAAAGACAGACAAAATATAAACTATAAAAGACAATTTAGGACAATAGAGAAAATATAAATATGGGGTTTATATTATATGATATTATTGAAATACTACTTACTTTCTTAGGTATAATAATGATATTGGGATTAGGTAAAAGAGCAGCCTAGTTCTTAGATGAAAATTACTGAAATACTTCGGGGTGAATGCCTTCAACTTACTTTCAAATTGTTCTCTGCACACTGTCCTCCAAAGTGTGTATTTGTGTGTGTGTGTGTGTGTGTGTGTACTATATAGACAGAGATAAAGCAAATGTGGAAAAATGTTGATAAGTTTTTCCAGAGATTTGACTATTTTCAAAAAACAGTGTGAAAAAATAAAACTGTTTAACCAGAGAAGATAGTGCCATTGCATACCAGATTTATTTCTCTAGCCCTTAAGGGAGATGAACTAGTTTCTAAGATATGTTCAAGTTAGAAATGCTAATATTATATCCTTACAAAAATGTGACTATGAATCTATAACAAGTATTTTGAAAAAGTATTTCACTTCCCAAAAGTATTTCACTTCCCAGTATTATTGTAGTTTACAATAATATTATTCTGTGGCAGCGATGATGATGTCATTAATTTCTATACTTTATTAAGACATGTTAATTCCCAATTGCCATCACAAAACTCTATTTTTCCATCTTTTCCTTGAATTCTTATAGCATTTACAGTTTGAGACACACTTCCTGAAGAAGATACTAGAAATCTCGATTTTTAATAAGATCCCTTACTGATCCTTATGTTAACACTGGGAAAACATTAGATACCATTATATGTAAGGATCTTCATAGTTTAAAATTACATCTACTTTTTTCTCTAACTAAATCTTCTTGGAGAGAATGATCTTGCCCCTATTGCTGTGCTTTCTGTGAGGGACCTTGGACAAAGCCAGGTAACTTTATAGTATGAAATCAGTTCTCATTAAGTAGATTTTTAAAAATTTACGAACTTTTCTTTACTGGTAACTATTTTATTTTGTTTTACCTTTGGGGATAGTTAAGGACCAGTAAAAAACTAAACTAGGATGCAAGGAGACATTTCACAGGCTCTGATAAATTCCTTTTTATTTTAAAATCTTCCATTCAGAAAATCCTTCTAGGATGATATAAGAATATTATTCAGTCAACTCCCATCTATTAACATCAAAAAAAATAATGGTTTTTGAGTTAGGCTATACCATTTTCCAGTCTAAATAACATATTAAAGGGATATCTTAGAAGTTGAGGTAATGGCTCTTCCCTGCAAAGTTGGGATATACACTGTTTTAATACTTTAATTGCGGTAAAATATATATAACATAAAATTTCCTATTTTAACAATTCTTAAGTGTATAGTTCAGCAGAATTAAGTACAGTGGTACACATCAGTACTTGTCATTAATTTGTTCCAGACTTGTAACAAGTGCCAAAACCAGCGAGTACCAAGCAAGCCTTGAGTGATGAAGCATTTTCTCTTGCAGGGCAGTGTCGTGACTCATACAAGTTATAGCAGGTGTAATGAGTCCCAAGCAAGCAGCAAGTGCTAAACATTTTTTCTCGTCAAAATGAGACAAGTATAGGGTTTGATGAGTTCTGAGGCCAACGAACATTGAGTTGTGACTGTATATTCACACTGCTGTACAACCATCACTGCCATCTATCTTGAAAACATGCTTCTTGCAAAAATTAAACTCTGTGCTCATGAAACAATTAACTACCACTAGCCCTTGGCAACTACCATCCACCATTCTATCTCTAGGAATCTGACTATTCTAGGTACATCATGTAAGTAAAATAAAACAGTATTTGTCTTTTTGTGATGGGCTCACTTCACTTAGCATAATGGTTTTCAAGGTTGATCCATATTTTAAGAGTTATCCAAATTTCCTTCCTGAGTCTGAATAATATTCCATTGTATATATGAAATATAATTTGTGAAGCATCTTAAATCTTGTTATTATGAAAATATATTAACTTTTGTTTTCTATTAAGCCTATCAAGTCTGTATTAAAAAACAGTTATCAGACTTCCGGCCAAGAGGGAGGCATAGGTAGACGCACTGTGCCTCCTTGCACAACCAACATAGAGACAACAACAATATAGAAACAAAATAACAACCAGAACTGACAGAAAATTGAAGTGTATGGAAGTCGGACACCCAAGGATTTAAACATAGACACTTTCATACAGACCGGTAGGAGGGGCAGAGTCAGGCAGCCAGGCGAAGGACATGGAGCGGAGAGCTGAGCACCCGGGGTGGCGCACAGGCCTGCAGCAGGCAGACCCTGGGCGCACAAGTAGCAGTGGCTGGTGAGCCCTGGCCAGGGGGTGGCGACTGGCAGACCCAGCGAGGCGGCCATTGTGAAGCAAGGCACTGCGCCCAACTCAGGGTCCCAGCACCGGGAAATAGAGCTTTGGGTCACTGACTGAGAAGGAAGGTCCCTCAGGGTGCACAGACCCACCGACACCGGAACTGCTGCCAGAGGGGCCCAGTTGGCTTGCGGAAAGTGATGGAAGGTTCTGGGGTCCTGCGGAGAGCAGAGAAAGTGCCACTGTTCCTTCTCGGACCC
>JAPYXV010000577.1:0-22048 GCA_028533065.1 Trachops cirrhosus | reverse complement strand
TTTTTTTACTCTTGGTGCCTGCACAATGATGGACTAGGACAAAGAGAATTCCTTGTTTTTTACTTGTAAACTTTTAAAATGCAAATGTGTGTTTTACTATTACAAGTTAGAGCTCTGGTGATACAGGCAGTTCCTGAGGATTGGTTTTCAACGCCTCCAGCATCGAATTACTGCCTTTACAGTATTTGGGGGCAGGGAGGGGAGATCACAGGTCACCTACTTTCTCCCACCACCAATTAGGGGGAAACAAAGAGGAACCTATGACTCGATGAAGAGCAGTTGCTAGAAATTTTAAAACATTCACCTTGGTGTCAAGATCACATAGCTCAAAGTCACAGTCCTTACTCTGTTGGCCTCCACTTGAGTTTCTTAGGACATTCCAAACTGCTGACGAGGCGAAGTGCTCGAACTAAGTTGCAGGGGGATTGAAAGCAGTTGTTTGCTTGTTAGCTTCATCTGGTGTTAATCTTAGACTTGTTCGCTGGTGTCCACAAAAATAAGATCCCAGAAAGTGGGAAAACCGTTCCATCGAGAAGGGCAAGGACTGTCAAAGTGGTATTAGTCAGGGTTCTAGAATTTGTGGAAGTGACCCTGGAGAACACTGGCCTTTTTCTGAATGCCCCCAGGGGTCAGGGTACTGACTCAGGAAACAAAAGAAATCAAGAGTGGGTATTGAATCTGGACATGACATGATAAACATGAGCTAATCAGTTTTGGAAAATTAAGTTTAATTCCTAACTCATAGAATCCTGAGTTGATAGGACCCTTCGAGATCGCGTCGTCCAGTATCACCACCAATGCAACCGTTCTCTGCAAAGCCCCCAGGAGCACCGGAAACTCGTAAGCCTGTGGCCCCAGTGCTGGAGGCCCCGGCCGACAGCAGGCAGTTCTGTGCCGGCTATAGTCTATAAAGTCGCTTTTAATTTTCGGAGGCCAACTCGTGAATTCAGGTTGTTTCTAGGAAAACAAAGTAACTCTCCATAGAAATTCACAGCTCACTTCACACATACTTATCACCCAGTTCGGGACCCACTTTGTCTGAAGGGTGATAGTAAGTCACCAGCACACTCTCCTCCACGGGAGACGGGCGCTTCCAAAAGGCAAGTCCGGGAGGCTCTATTCTGACTTCAGTGAGCGCCTTGCGTATGTCATGTTTTCGAACGTTTGCTGACTGACAAGTGAACGGACTGGGAATGAATAAGCTGAAGTGACATGAATGCCCACATTTAAAAAGAGTATTAGCTGATTTGTGGCCTAAATGTTAGTTAGTTCAAGAGAAAAAAAAAAGAATACTCAAATAAATGAAATAGTTCTCTAAGACTTTATTCAGAGTTATTCGCCTCATTGTTAATAAGGTGTCCAGTTAATTCTGTGCCAGTATTACTAGGTCTGCCCATTGTTGGCAATGGACTTTGAGAAAATCCATTTTCCGACACCCAAAGGTTAAATTACTCTTTTCAAAATATACCAAACTCCCAATACTTGCAAAAGTATTGCATGCACCATTTTCCCATCAATCTTTAAATCTGAACTTCCATTATTAATCTGTATCAGTGGATGTTAAAATGAAATCATTTTAACAAACTGTGACTGTGCAAATCAAAATACCACTAGTTAATATCAAACAAGAGTATTTTACAAACACTACATTACATGTTAGCTTGCAATTTGAAACATTACATTTCATATTTGTGTAAGTTTATTTTAGATAACCGAGACTTCACAGAATTTAACAGCAAATGAAGTTTTAAAAATTCTGTACATTAGTTCCAACGATCTCTATTTTACAGTCTATAAGGCTCATGTCCTAGGTCAGCACCAATAATATCCACACAACTGTCTAACCAGTCTCACTCACACCATGTGATAGTGTTTTTAAGGTGAAAATCTGAGAAAACGCTTTATAGATCCTACTTCCAGATCTTGAAGTAGAATACTTGTTTTGGCTCATCAAAGTATGTAAAAATATGGGTTTTACCTTTGCATTTTCATTAAAGAGAATTTTTAAAAGGGAAAAAATACACCTTGAATTTAGGTCGTCAGTCTTTTGAGTTTGTAACACTGAAGCATCAGAAGTAACCTAACAATGCCTTGCCCCATCCTTCCTTTTTAAAAATGGTAAAAGGCAGCCAGAAAAAATGGTTTATTTATTCTCCAAAATAAGGTACAAAGGACTGCAGCAGCAACCGTCCTCTTGCCCCAGCTCCAGTAACACCTCGTGCTGCCCAGCCTCATCCAGCACGCGGCGACTCAGGAGGGACCCGGGGCTGCGCTCACGGCCCCCAGCGCGCTGTGCCACGCCATCCACAGCAGGCGCCTGCTCAGCGCCGGCATCTGCTCAGCACCTGCGTCTGCGCGCAGAGGCCCCACGATCCCTCGGGCCGGGGTACGGAGCCGCATTCCCGTTCCCAGAACCAGAGTCACCGGCCCAACTCTCCTCTCTTCAGAATGCACAAAGTCCAGAAAAAGGACATTTGCTTTCGAACAGGGTTTGTGTATATCACATGTAAAAGCACACCCCTAAAGTAGAAACTTTCTTCAAAAACCACAGGTACTTTCAGTAATCTTGTTTGTTCAAAGTATAAAATTCTTACATGTTCAGACAAATTAAAATTGAAGACGAGCGCCTCTGTTCTGCCAGAAGCGCACAACTCATCGAACCACATTTAAAACTAAGCCTCATGCACACAGGCGGCCAGAGGGGCGGGGACTGTCACAGAGCCGGAACAGCGCCGGGGGCACCGAGGGTGGGCAGACCCCACCAGGAAGCGCGGCACTCGGGGCAGAGACCTCCCCAGGAGCACGGCAGCTTTGCAGGCTCCGTGTCAGTCACACGAAATGGCAAGCAACATGTAATCATTTAATATCGCCCCGGACACCCCGTTCCCAACCGCTCCCACCCCCCACCCCCACTGGCATCTCCCCCGCACAGGAGTCCTCAGTGCTCCCCATTGCTGATGACAGCCGCTTCGGGGCCCGCTGCTGTTCCCGGGAGTCTTGGCACTTTCTTAGCAGGACTTGGAATGTGCTAAAACAAAGGGAAAACGTCGTCTCAAGGTTTGTTTTTTTCTTTTTTTTTTTTTTGAGTCACGGTGCTAATTAAAGTTTCAATAGAAAAACAGTGAGCGTAACTTTGGATAGGTGTGAGCGAAATATATATGCTATACAACTGTCCATGGTGGGAACTAAGTACCCGCTCTTTACCTTATGGTGGGTTTAGTATACAGTTATCCATATAGCAAGAGACAGGCGAAGGCCCCAGGTCCACCAGACACGGTGCTTTACTTGTCACACTTTACATTCACGACTCCAATGCCAGAAACTTGACCTGCTACCTGATTTGGGTGACAGCAGAAGACTGCATCCACCAAATTTGGGGCGCACAAATAAAATGAGAAACTTCGAGACGATCAAGTCCTCAGTTTGGTGCTGGCTGTGACCCTGGTCATTGGACAACCTGTAGCCTTGTCTCTAGACGGGGCACAATATCGTGGGCCTCACGGTAATCTCTACAAGGACTAACTTAGAAAACGTAAGTGAAGCACCCAGCGTAAGGGGGGATGCAAAGCACAGCCGTTACTGTCGTCCCCTGACAGTTTTGGGGGTCAGTCTGACCGTGGCCGGAGAGAAGAGCCGTGCGGGGCTGCACACCCTGCCTTGAGGCTTCTCTCACCGAGGCATCCCACAAACAAGCCCCTCTCCATCGGTCTTCCTTTAAATCCCGGTATTACTAAAACCTCGTGTTTTCAGAATGCTGACAATTTAAGTGAAGGGCTTTATAAAACCGGGAACTGGCACAGCTGGAACCCAGCCCTAGAGCCTTGCTCTGAATTGCTCTGCTTCCTGGACAGGGATGCAGACTCCGTCCGGCGGGGTCCGTATGTTGTCGCGGATGAGATGAAGACAGGCACACGGACTACCGAAGTCCTGTGGAGGAAACGGGACGGCACGGCCACTCTGAGCGAGCGTGCGCCTTGACCCCGCCTGGACAGGCTTGTACTGCTTTCTAATAGCAGACGTCAAAGAAGGTTCTCGTTCACTATGCTCAGGTTTGCTTTAGGTGATTACGTTTTACGGATAACAAAGCAAAGGATGTTGCTGATTACTTCTTACAGATTAACAAGGAAAAAATGCTGCAAATGGAAGGGAATGTAAGAGTGATTGGTCTGGTTGCACTCCGTCCTTGGGAGAATTAGCACAGACTTAGGAAGTTACTTTAAAGATATGTAGTAAGCATTTGCTGCTTCAACTCAGGGTGAGGGAGTTTAGCAAAAGCAACCCTCACAGCAGCCCAAGTACAATGCAGGCCTGGTTCCCCACGGGAGAGCGGATCCGTGGGTTTGGTTCCCGTGTGCCGACTCGTGCCTGCTGGTTTTCCAACAGGGCTGGGCTACCTTTGCCATTGCCAGGCAGACCGGCTGCCTATAGGACATCACTGTAAGTTCCTAAATCTCAGTTCCGCCCCTAAGGCCAGGGGTCTGGAGGTGGAAAACTTGACCTAGCCAAAGCCCCGGAGCAAACCCAACGGGCCCAACTCACCTCAGCCGCCGTGCTGGAGCGCACAAGCCCCACTCCGTTGTCCAAAGTGTCGGCACCGGGAGAGGGGCGCCGGGCGTATGTTCTCCTGTGCTTTTCATCCACTCTAACCAGGTACCACGTTCCTTCAAAGAGTGAATCTATGGAACTCTGGGGAATATAGTTGGCTAAAGGAAAGGCACAGAGTGCGAAAAATTAGATATAACATACAACTATCTGGTAATCAACTAAAGAAAGTGCATATTTTCCATCAACATTGAATTAGGACTGAATACAGCCTAGGTACGTGGGTATCCTTATCTTATATGCAACATGTTTAATGTTGTTATAGCCTTCCAATAGGCTTTTGGGCATGTTTATGTATATTAACAGTTTAATTGAACATTTTTACCCAGGTGATGAGTGTCTTCTCGGAGCTTCATGCTTTCAGCAAAGAGAGCTGGTGTCACACAAGTTCTTGAGTCAAGCCTTGATTTAAGATCACACAAACTTGCTGTTATTTTATCAAGAGCAGACCCTAAAACAGTAAATAATTCCAATGTTAAAATACTAAAAATAGCATGCCGAAAAACCTAAACAAAATGTTGCCCAATGGGAAGAAAATTCATGTTTGTTAGAAATGCTGGCTATTGTGTAGTGAAAAGACGGTGTTCTCTCTGACACAGCTTCCTACGGCCTCTGACGACCCATCTGTCTGGTGTCAGTGGGCAGGTGGGATTTGAAACTACAAATAACTTCCGTACAGTTTTTTTTAAAGACTTTACTTATTTATTTTTAGAGAAAAGGGAAGCAAAGAAGAAAGAGAGGGAGAAAAACATCAATGTGTGGTTGTTTCTCATGTGCCCCCCACTGAGGACCTGGCCCGCAATCCAGAAATGTGCCCTGACCGGGAATCGAACCGGCAACCCTTTGGTTCGTAGTCCAGCACTCAATCCACTGAGCCACACCAGCCAGGGCTGTGTACAGTTTTTAAAGCAACCCAAGCCCACCATCACTTTTTCTCTATGTTTTTGCTCCTACCAGCTCAGGAAAGGCACAAAAGTTTCCTTAAATATGGCCAAGACCACAAAGCTATATAAAAACTAGGTGACTTAGATATGCGCAAACAATAAGAAATCATTCACTCATGTGATCAGACTCAATCATTAAACACTCAAAAGCTGCCTGCGTTAAGTAGATAGGCTTCCTGTTCCCCTGACTATTATGATGAAAACAGGAGATAAAAGGAAATCTTTAAACTGGTATCTTTTTCTGAGTGGGAAAGAAGGAAAGAAGATACTGTCACTCAGACACAGTCCTGCCCTTTACCCAGTTAGGGCCGATTTGTAGATGAGGAGTGAAAACCGGGCTATGTTGAAAGAGGGAATGGGGGGTGGGAGCGTACTAATGATCTATGGGACAGACTCAAGTGCCCGCTGGGGAGCTGGCTGCATCGTTACCACAGTAGGTCCCCAGTACGTTCTTGGTGACAGCCTCAGTGTTCACCTGGTGTGGCATCTTGCGTGACTCTCAGCGAGTACAGGGTGGCCGCCAAGCCAGAACCGTAAGAGAACACTCCGATCCTCTTTCCCGCCAGCTGCTGGGGTGAGTACCTGTGCAGGGGAAAAAGATCAGGATGGCGACCCGGCCCAACACGACGATGTGCAGGCAGCTACAGGTGGGAACAAGAGTTCGTCCTGCAGCTGCGGGGGCCCAACCTAAAGCTCTGCCCTCACAGTGAGCAGACGGAAGCAAGCATTTTCATCTCTTGGAGAATGATGGGACTTGTGAAAGTTCTTTCACGGTAACGTAAGTTACTCTGTCAACCAGGGACTGATGGTTCAGATGCAGGTCGGGAATAATGAAATCACAAGACCAGTAGCCAGAAAGGCCAGTGTGACATTAAACGTTGGGGAATAACTGCAGCCTCACCCCATAGATCCTTTCAAGTCCATGGGCAACAGGCTGGAGAGCCTGGAAATAACCTATCATTGTGTGACCTGGCACCGAATGTGGCCTCAGAACTCCAGCATGCCCCACGTTTGGGGAGGGGAGGAGCTGGAACGGTACTTACTGCGCTAGAACAGAGGCGAGGGAGCCGTACACAGAGGACGTGTACATGTTTCCGTTCTGATTCGATACGAGCAAAGATGCCTTTGTTTTCTGGTGAAAGAGTTCAGAACTAGCCTTCATGAACGCCTTTTCTACTTCTCTATCAAAGTAGGTATCTTCTAATTTAACATCCCTGAAAATGTGTAAAAGGCAGTTTTAGTGTTCAAAGACACCACTGTTATAGTATTGATAGTGTGCCCAGCTAACACTCGAGTCTGCAAGTGGGCATCATTCTCTTTTTCGTGTTAAAAGCCAAGTAGCAGCATGCTAACTGCTATGGAAGACACAGCAGTTGTAGACAGATAATCCTTTTTCTCACATTGTTTTTTATGATCAAGTTAAGACGACCTGATTGTAGTTTAATGAACCCACTAAAGCATTGTTGCCACCAAATAAAATATACTGTTTTAAGTCCATAATGTCCACTTAGTTAGAAGAGTTACTGTAGTACAGGAGCCAAGCCTTACAGGCGGAGTAGAGTTTTATCAGATGGAGGAGGGACACAGGCCAGGAGAAACAATGAGTTTAGCAGGTACAGCATGCTGGGGAGCCTTCAGAGTGAAGGCTGTGGAGGGGCCAGGTGGCAGACTTTGACCGTGGCAGGGCGCAGGGTGGATCTGGGGCACCGGGGCTGGAGAGGCCAGGAGCGCAGTGAAGGGGCTGCTTAAATGTGGGCACTTGCAGGGAACATTATCGTGGTGACAACGGGGAGCTAACAGGAGGAAGTCAGAAAATCTGAGTAGAAATGCCTACAGAACTCCTGTAGGTAAAAGCCACCACTTCTGAGACTCGGTTTCTTCACTGATGACATAAATAGGTCACACTAGGTTACTACTAAGATCCTTTTGACTCTCAAATTTTCAGGACTATACAAATCACAGTTTAACAGATATAAAAAGTATTCTCATACAGAAGGAAAAAATTTCATAACCTCTTACCCAAAGGCTTCCAGGCCACTATAGATACTATTTTTATCTCTGTTCTGGTCGTTCAGGAAGTCATTCAGCATCATCCGAGCTAGAGATTTCTGAACCAGCTTACAGTAGGGGGAATGGAAGATCACGAAGCCAAAATCATTCAAGGTAAAATCTTTATCAATTCCCTCTGAAAAAGAAATCCAAAGACATTAAAAAACTCATATAAGCCACTAACCTTTGAGTTTTTATTTTTGAACAGGGCTAGGATGTTTTTATGTCTTTAAATTGCAACCAAAGATATACTGTACAATGAAAAATCTCTATGGTTTAAAACGTGTATCAATAAGACATCCAGAGAAAGGACAGAGATTACTGGTTTTCAAAGGTAAGAGTCACAAGCCATTGGTGGATTATGTAATCAATTTAGTGAGTCAGGGACAGTATTTTCTTTTACCTTAAAAAATTAGAGGGTTTTTCTTTCTAATGTAATGGAGTAGAAAATACACTGCACAATTTGCAGCATGGATAAGTAACTTCATGACATTTGTTTGAGTTTTGCACTCACGGTTGATAGTGTATTTTTTACTCTGAGTCCTGATAAAGTTATAAAATCACGCCCTGGCTGGGTGGCTCAGTTGTTTGGAGTGTCATCCCCTACACCAAAAGGTTGCAGGTTCAATCCTCGGTTGGGGCTCATACAGGAGGCAACCAACTGGTGCTTCTCTTTCCCTCCCTTCCTCTCTCTAAAATCAATAAGCATATCCTCAGGTGACACATGATGTTAAATATAAACAGTATGACATTTTACATACGGCAAGAATGCTTCTTATCCAGAGCCACGAGGTTTCTGAATATCGGTTTTTTAATCCTCTCTCACAACCTCTGTACAGCAAAGTTGGACAATGGGAAAAGCACTGTGTATATGACACTGTGTTTTAACAGCACTGACTCAAACACTGTCCTCTCTGTACCTCAGAACTTTTTCAGCTGAGCCAGCTTCATTCTGGAAAAGATACGTTGTATCCAGAACTGAGCAACTACATCTATTTTTCAATCCAGTCAAAATACATCAACAAATTGTAGGCAGTCTCTACTGGGCCAGAGAGCAGTGCTGGAATCCTTGAAGCTGCGTGCCGAGTTCTACTGAGGCTCTGACTGTCGGAATGGCGTTTTGCAGACGACACGCCATGACGTGCCTGTCTCGATGTCCGTAATCAAATTACACGGTGGAGTACGCCACTCTTTTGAGTGGTCATCAAAGACACAGACTGCCTGTTGTTGAATCAAGTGTCCTAGAGCATGTGCCTAATATTATATTATGCTTATTCTAAAAAGCTATGTGGCAGGTTTTTGAAAACTATTAAAAAATATACCACTGAGGGGGCACGAGGGGAGTGATGAACTTTCTCAGGGTTAAAGACGGAGATAATGACATTATAAAAGCAAACATGGGGACTTCCAGTCAAGACGGAGGTTTGAGTAGACATGCTTCGCCTCCTTGAGCAGCCACAGAGAGAATTACAACTAGATCTCAGAACAAGTAACGCCCAGAACTGTCAGAAACTGGAGCTGTATGGGAAGCCTGCCGACCAAAGATTTAAAGCCACATTCACCCAGAAGGTTGGAGGGGCAGGGCCACAGAGACAGGAGGAGTGGCTCGGAGATGTGCTGTGTGGTGCAGAGAGGCGGCAGTGGAACAGATGATCCCACATTCAGATGCGGTGGCTAAAAATCAGAAGGGATAGCTTGGGAGCGAGCGATCCCAGCCCTGGGCTAGGCTGAACAGCCCAGGGTTCTAGCACTGGAACATAAATCCCCGTAACTTCTGGCTATAAAAACCAGTGGGGGTTGGGACAGTGGAGGAAACTGCAGGATTTTCAGGAGACTCAGCTTAAAGGGCCTGCATGGTCTTAGAACGTATGCGAACCCGCCCACTCTGGGATTTGACACCATGGCTACAGCTGGAAGGGCGCCAGTTGCATATGAGAAGTGGGTAAAGTGACGGGAAATGGAGCAACTGCCTGGCAAACCGCCAGAAGCCAGGCAGCCGCACTGTCCCCTCTCTGAGCCACTACCCCCAGAGGAAGAAATAAAGGACACTAATGGAGGACGCCCACACAGCAGGTTCTCACAGAAGACACCCAGCAATTCGTCGTCCCCAGAGACCAAGCCAAGGAAAGTAAAACCCACCTTTCTGCCACTGGGCACGGATCTTTCTGCGGTAGACAGAGTAGCAGCGGTCTAGTGCACTGAGGTAGCACTGGATGGAGAGTTTCCCATCTACTAGGGGATATTCCGAAAGCATGTCTGGCTTGTAAAAGTCATAGGCGTGTTGCATGTGTGTCCCACGAAGTCCTATTAGAACCAAAAAGGCAGATGTCCATGGGTTTCTGCTTCTTGACGTCTGTAGGTCAGTAAGCATTATCAAGGGCCTGCCTTAACCGGTCACCTCTGGCCACTTGCCGTATAAAAGTCACAGGTGGAGCCAATACGCAGTTGGAAAGAAACAACCACGGCCATAGCCGGCCTGCGATTCCTTGATGTACACATTCGTGTAAGCTTCATAATCTAACTGGGAGACCACAGTTGCTTTACTGGACGGAAGACAAACTTGCCAGTGACGATGTGAGCACATGAAAGGGACTCCTTTCGGTGACTACTCAAACCCACTTTCCTTCTCTGCAGAATGGGGATGACGTCACTCGCCTCATGTAACTGCTAGGGACACTAAACATGATATGCACATAAAGCGCTTAGCGGGCAGTGCCTGCACTGAATGAATACGCAGCCGGCACTAGCTGCTGTTTTCAAAGTCCTCAGCATGTTATGCTAAAACAGAACAAACCAAACCAAAAACCAACTTTCCCAAACACTCACCTCGGTCAAAAATCAAAGGCGCGTTTGGCCCAATGAGCAGAGCAACGGCGCCGACCCCGCCTGTAGGTCTGGCGTTCCCTGAGGCGTACACAGCGATGTCCCCTGCGACCACCAGGGCGTACCGTCCTGAAAAACAGCATCAGCACAAAAGAAGGTGATGCACACGGTAAACATTACATGTGGAGACTGAAGAGTTCCATTTTCCCCAGAACATGCTTTCCAACTTTGGTAAAGAAGGAAAACATTTGACTAAATTTTGATTAGATCATTACCGTACATGATACATTCAACCAACTCATAATTCAGGAGAGTTGAAAGGCACAGCTGCCCTCCTGCGTGCGTTCCAACAAGCCCAAGTGGTGACGTTTGCACCCAGCAACGACTCAAAGGTCGTCCGGGCCTGTCCGTCTCCCAGGAGCGCTTCCCGGGAGCAGAGACGTACCGTCCCAGGAGCTGGACTCGATCCAGTTCACGGCGTTGAAGATGGCGGCGGTGCCCCCGTAGCAGGCGTTCATGGTGTCTATTCCTTCTATGTCTGTGTTCCCAGACTCCTCGAAGAGCTGCATCAGGTTCGTCTTCACCGACTTGGACTTGTCGATGATCGTCTCTGTCCCCACTTCCAGCCGCCCGATGCAGTCATAGGAGAGGTTATTTCTCTCCATCAGATTCTGAACCACAGTCATGCAGAGAGAGTTGATATCTTCTCTGTCTGTACAGAAGCCCATCTTGGCCTGGCCCAAGCCAATAGTATACTTCCCAGCATCCACACCATCGTATTTTTCCAACTCCACTTGGTCAACATATTGAGAAGGAAAATAGATCTCTAGGGCAACGATTCCCACATCTTTTGGCCAGCAGGCTTCTGCATTCAAAGGAAGTGACCCAGGCATGGTGAAAGAGCTTTAGAAAGAATAGAAAAATATTGTTTTGTTATAAATTGTCAAGTTCATTAAGAGTTCAACTATCACCTAAAATATTAGTTTACTTCCTAAGTTTAGTATGTTTTCTCAGGGCAGTCAAATTTAAGGAAGTGGAAGTAGCAACTATAGCAAGAATTAAATACTATTATTTAAAATTATCATCTTTCAGAAAGGCTTGCACTTTATTCAAAACTGGACAGATTTATAGATTTACAATATGATTATTAGAAGCAAAGGAAGCTCAAATAAGATTCTTCCATGTTGTAAAGAACTGTAAGATGAAATACAATGGCAATTTAGTAACACAGCCCACAAATCGGAAGTACCTGATGTATTTCTGGCCACCCAAAGTTTAAATAAGCCTGTCAGTCCTTCATTACAGATACATTGGTTATTCACAGCTACTGACTTTACAGGACTTTACAAATTGTTAGATCAGACAATACTGCATTCTCTATTAATCTAAACAACCCCAGCAAATAGGAAAGCCACACTGTAAAGTCTACCAATCTATACAAGCCGATCTATACACAGCCTGATACGTGATCCTATCCTTCCAAAGAAACCCCCTGCCCAGAAACCCAAATGATTACAATTTTATGCAAAAACAAGTTCCAGAACCTATCGCAGGGTCAAATGTTAATATTCTATACTTCCTACAGCTAGTGTATAGGTAATAAATGATCATAAAACCGCAAGGTATCACTTAGCTTCCAAATTAAGGAAAAAATCTGATTAAATTTGAAAATTGGTAATTCACATATTATTAGTATGGCAACTAATTCTGAGATAATGCCTCTTAAAACCATCCCTTCTCATTTTTAAAGGGCACCAAAAAGTTGGACACACTGTCAATTCTTATAGTTGTGTCTTAGATACACTTATTAACAGTAACCCCCCCCCGCCCGCAAACAAAAACAACAGTGCTAGCCACTCAAGACCACTGCTGGGTGCTATGAGCAAGCCACATAAACTATCAGAACCTCAATTTCTTCAGAGTTTGTATTAACTAGGAAAACAGAAACCATTCTATATACTTCAAACAGAGGGACTTTAATACAGGGAAACGGTTACAAGTTTGTAGGCCAAGCTACAGGAGCAAAGGGACGGCGGTCATTCAGATCCGTGAGCCCCGTTCCTCCCAGAGCTGCTGGAGCCACCAGCACCAGCCCTTCTGCCGCCAAGTCACACCCAGAGAGCCAGGCCAGCCTGCTGCCACCCACGAGGACACAGGGGCCCTCCGTCCTCCTCCTGATCTCACCGGAGCACTGCCACCAAGGGTCTCGCAGAGCCAGACGGCACAGGGGGCGGAGAAATGTAGGTGTCAGGCTTTGAGGAGTGGCACGGTCCTTATTTTTGGAGAGAAAATTCTTTCCACATCTAACCTCTGCAACGCAATTTCCATCATAGGATGCTGCTGCTTAAGTGGCAGATTCTCAGCTCCCCCATGACATAAAGGTCCTGGCTTACGAGAGTTACCCGGGGCAAACTGCCTCACTAGCCTTCCACAGCATTTGCCAACTCCCCACTAATATGACCCCTGAAAATGGGAAGTCAGCTCCCGTATCTGTGTCATTTGTCCTCCGCCCCTCTGCAAACTCTGGGATGGTATTAGGTAAAATGAAATTACAGACTACTGCCAGTGAGTTGGCTGTTGAAATCTTGAGAGAACATCAAAAGTAGAAAGGATGTCCTTAAATCATGATATCTACCCTCAGCCCGTAAGTCATTAAATTATGTGTACATTAAAACCTAAAAAATAATCACCTTAAGTATAATCTCATAATCTAAGTCAAAGGCCTTAAGGGGTATCTGTTGAATCTTCCTTCTAAATATTAGAAGCTTATTCCTATTTTTGTCATCCAACCAATGATAACCACATCCCTTGCCAAAGATCAGGGTGAGAGTCAGAGCAGAGGGCGCCTGCCCTCCCACAGTCCCTGTCTGGTGGGACAGTGAGATACAACAGTAGGACACAACAGAGCCAGTCACGTTATGGTTGGAGAACTATGTGGCCTGCCCGGAGACGGGGACAGCGGGAAAAGGCAGCCCGGTCTCTGCTGCCGGTTTGAGTCTTAGGAATGAGGAGGCGTGATCAGTCAAGCGCTGCAGAAGCCAAGGGTGGTGGGAGATCTTCGACGAGGCGGACAGCACACACAAAGGCACCCTCCAAGGGGCCACAAGACGTGTCACTAATTTGTTGACATGAAGTGCGAGGCCCAGGGAGGAGATCAGAGAGCGAACAGGTCTACCTGGTGACTGACCAGGTCACAAAGGCTCTGGCCTACTGACATGGGGGCACCAGCGTTACCGCGGAGACACTGACAAGCCATCGGAGAACTGAAAGCAGGAATAACGTGGTCATATTTAGTGTTCAGATGAGTGCTTCTCCAGTTCTAGAATCAAGTCCGTGGATGACAACACATTTTTAAATTTAAAAACCAGAAAACATCAGACTGCACAGCACATGGTAGATGTGAGGATTTGTTTCAATTATGCACACACATATAAAGCGTGCTTCGTACTGAGGGTCACTGCTTTACAGTCACAGGCGCTGTGTAGGAAATGGACTTGAGCAGGGAAGCTGAGGCAGCAGACACTGGTCATGAACTAGAGCATGGCCTACGAAGCCTCAGGGGTGAAGGAGAAACAGCTTCCAAAAACACGGAAGAAGCAACCAACTGGCAAAACCGCGACTAACCAGACGTCGGAAGAAGAAATGTTCGGGATGACTCCCGGGCGCACAGCCTCTCCTGTTCTGGCCCGAGAGGCTCCCTGTTGGACGCTCTAAGTGAATAGAGACAGAGAAGCAAGTCTCCGCCGTGATCTACCTTTCTCCTCGCCCACGCAAACGTATGTTTATAATCGAAACTTTGCTACGCTGACGTTGAAATGAAGATATAAAGGACTATGTAATATGACACTAGGCAGATTTTAAGTTTAGAGAAAAATAAAAATAAGATTAAGTCTTCTGCACAGTCCACAGAAAAGAGCTCTACAACCAGTGTTTAAAAAAAATTTCAATTCTGGGTTTCAGCACCAGATAAACCAATGACCAGTCCATATACTTAGGAGAGGAACCCCTCCTATTGGCTACCTTCTAAGTCAGCCCGGCACAGGCAGGAGGATTAACTAACTACCTTCCCAGCCTGTCCCACAAGGTTCCCCTTCGGATTCTTTCCAACTTTCCAGTCTGTGCTAAACACCCGGAGACAGCGTACTCTCCCCTGCCTGGCCCAGCGGCTCCGCTCGTAGCACTTTTCAAAACAAAATGGACAGGGATATATCACCTTCTGAAGGTACAAACAACTTTGTAACAAACCATTAATGCCAGGCTTTAATTCCAGAATTAATCTGTATGTACCTTACCTATGGTAATTGACTAGTTCTGATTAATTCTTGTATTATGGCACTTACAAAATAAGCTGTTATTCTTAAACTGTTTCATTTGGAAAACAAATGTAGCTAATCTAAAATAACCCACACACATCAGGTTGAATCACGATTCTGGTCTTGGTATGGGAAACATTTTTTACATTGTCTAAGTCAATACTGCTCATTCTCTTGGCTAAGTTTTCATTATACTCTTGGTAAAAAGCCATCTAATGTAAAATATTTATATTTTGATTAAAACTAAGGAAGAGTAAGATTAAGAAGGGAAAGAGGAAAAATACAGGGAAGTAATTAGCTTCCATGGCATTTAAAACGACAGAAAGTTTGATGTTTCTGGTTTGTAATGTTTATCTTTAACTGTCCTATTAAGTGTATGTGTCTTACGTTGTCTTCTCAAATGTTCTCTGAAGTAGGCCAGTTACAAATTAGAAAAAGAAAGGAAAAAAAAAGCCTAAAGATCTGAGATGTTCACGTTATGGTATCTACCCTTAGCCCATAGGTCATCAAATTATGTGTATATTAAAACCTAAAAAAAATAAGCACCTTAAGTATAATCACATAATCTTGGAGAATGGGGTGTTATTTCTGATTAATTTACTATTCTGTATCTATCACAAAAATTTTTAAATAGAATAGTTTTAAAATCTGACAGTTAAAAAATTATCTGCATATCTTTTTAATCTTTTGCTGATAAAAAGGTACTTCATTATTTTTCAGAGCACTGAACTCATAATAAAAAAGACTCTAAGCAGGATAACGGGGATTCTGTTTTTATAATAAAACATGTAAATTTCTTTGAAGAGGAGGGTAAAGGTACACTTTTACCACAATTCTGCAAACCTTTCAAAGCTATCTTCCAGACAGGGAGATCAGCCTAGAATGCAGCCCCTCCCAGCCCAGCAGCTGGGGAAGGGAGGGACTTCAGCATCCACCCCTGGGCGGGTGACTGATACCAGCCACCTGAGTGAGTTTTCCGCCTGCCCTCGGCTAATCTTTCCAAAATGCACAGCTGACTATTGTCAAGATGCTACTGGAGACTTTGTCAAGTTTCTCTGTTATTTAGGGTCAGCCTCTCTGCACTAGACAGAAAGCTTCCAGAGAGCAGGAACTGTGTTTTGTTCATCCCTGTGTCCCCGGTACCTACCCCAGCATCTGGCTTATGGCAGAAGCTGAATGTTGAATAAATGAATTTCTGCTAGCCTTCTGAAGTCAGTAATAATTGTGGGAAATGGTAATACTGAAGCGTGCGCACACACACACAAAAGCAGAATCCCGAGTGAGTAATCAGATTATTGCTTCAAACACACTGACCATCACTGTCCAATCTCACATAACGGTGAGATCCCATCCACAGCCCAGCTACGCATCGCATCGTTGGAGCATGTAATCTAAACAGCGCTGCGGGCACGCGTGCTTACCGGTGCTTTTCCTGACTACATGACGTGCATGGTTATAGTTTATTAGCTCGTGAGCGAGCACTAACTTGCAAAATCAGTGCTAGGTTTTAACCATTTGTCAACTAAACGCAAATCAGATGGGCTCCGGAAGCTCGACTGCGTCACTCACTTTTAAAGCTGGGTGTAACTGATCCCTCACATTTAAAGCTGGGTGTGTCGGATGGGTGGTTGGATGGGTGGTGGAGGAGTGGCTATTTGCCCTGGGGGAAAAGTTAAACTCCCCCTTCCACTCAGAGGAACACCCCTTACCTGTGTGAGGGACAATGAACGTCAGTCTCCAGGTCTGTCAGTGTTTCCTCCTTCAGGCACTAGAAATTTCAAATGAGAACTTTGTTTAAAGTCATAAACAAATAATGGCTTTAATTCAAAGTGAGTTATTAAAATAAACATTTCCTGGTCCAATGACATTATGTACCACAGAATTTGACTTTGCTTAGAAAAAACAGTACTTAAAGCTTATAAATGAAACTTCCCCCCTTTATTTTATTAGCTCTTACGGGGGTAGGTTCAATCCTGGTAACGAACCGACACAAGTCCACGTTCAGGCCTTCAAGCAAGTACAATGCTGGGAGAGTTGTAGCCTTCTTTCCTAAATTTGGGTTCCCAAGAATTGGGAGAAAGGGCCCTGGCTGGTGAAGCTTAGTGGACTGAGCGCCGGCCTGTGAACCAAAGAGTCACTGGTTTGATTCCCAGTCAGGGCACCTGCCTGGATTGCGAGCCAGGTCCCCAGTGGGAGCACAAGACAGGCAACCACACATTGATGTATCTCTCCCTCTCTTTCTCCTTCCCTTCCCCTCTGTCAAGAAATAAATAAATAAAACTCTTTTAAAAAAGAGAGAGAGAAAGGAATATAGGTAAGTTGTACTGGGCTAGCAAATTTCCAGAGTAAAGATTTTACATATTCAACAGCTTGCTCAGCACTTAGGAGTTTGTGGCTTTAACAATAATTTGTGCCTCATTGAGCCTCAATTCCCCCATCTGTAAAATGGAGCTAATACCTGCCTTCCCCAGCTCACTGTGAAGGATTGTTGATAAGACAAAATATGTGAATAATGCTTCGTAACAGAAAGGACCAATACTAAATTTTCTGTATTGAGAGAAACACCAATTCGTGGTTCCACTCATTTATGCATTCATCGGCTGATTCTTGTTTATGTGCCCTGATTGGGATTGAACTCGAAACCTTGGCATATCTGGACACTTTTAACTGAGCTACCCAGCCAAGGCCAAACGGACCTATACATTGACTATTATCCTAGTTCTCAGTATTTTTCATGAACAAAATGCCTGTCTTCCTAGCAAGATGTAATTATCTCCATTTATTTACTCTTATGCTCCTAGTTTTCAACTCAACCACCTTCACCCTCTACAAACTTTTAGAGTGATTTCCCTCTTACTGCTTGTATTAAAAAGACAAGCATTTGCTAAATCAAGAGAGGAAACATCAAGCTTTATCGACATTTAAATTATGTGGTGACCTGCAGCATTTTCTGCAGCCCACCTGCTGTGTAGGATTGTCACTTGAGACCACAGTTCCGATGTTTAACTGGAACAGTTTCCTTTGTGCTAATTACTGGCCAATTTGGCACCGGCCCAGGGACTACAATGAGATGCTGTTTGGTTAAAGCTTTACTTCCTTTACATCATCACATGATTTAAGAGCTCTTTACAGACTTAGTACCTTTTAATTCATTGTTTACTCTCACCTCCCAAAATAAATAAATCCTGAGTTTTACAGGAAAAAATAAGACTACTACATTCCAAAGAACCCTCTTTGATTAAAGTATTAAATACACACTTTGAAAAAAATAAACTATTTTTTGATCTTTATTATCTCAAGTGATGTTCTTATAATCTGCAAATTAAGCAGACAATGGAGACCAGTTCTCACTGGTGGGGAAAAACACCATTCCCTTTGCACGTTCAGACTATTTCAGTAACAGTAATATTTCTTCTTAAAGCCATGTGTGTATACGCATTTGACGCTGTTTATGCCAAGGAAGTTTCCCCCCGAGCTGCCAATTCACCCTTTCACTATTGATTATTTTAACTGAAGAAGGAGTGCTTTTGAGACTTTGCTCCCCAGCGTACGTCATCAGTTTGGCTCAAACATTCAAAAAATAATAAATAAATAAACTGGGCAGGAAGGTTGGGGGAGGGGGAAGAGAGGAGGGGGAAGGGAAGAGAGGAGGTAGAGGGGGAGAGAGGGGGAGAAAAAGGGGTTGTGGAGAGCAGGCACTAGGGCAAAGAGAGAAGGGAAATCGAGTCCCAGAGGGTGGCTGTGCTCCTCAGGCTGCCGGGAAAGGGCCCTGGAGAGCAAGTGCAGGCAGTACCGCCACTCCAGAGGAGAGCCCACCGGAAAGGGGTTAGGTTCCCCATCCTCCTCCGCTCCAGCTGGACGGGCTCTCCACTCTGACTACAAGGGCGCTGCCAAACCTCCGGCAGGCCAGCTTATTTGCCACTGAAATGTTCTCAGAGCACGTGCCAGAGTGGAGCAGAGCAGGTCAGGACGAAGTTAAAGAATCACGAGCCTCTGTGCAGGTTGCTACAGCGCGAGTTCGGAGATCCCTGAGAGGCAATGAGTCTGGCAAAGGTGAAAACTGAAGAATGTCGGGACTGCCTAGGGCCAGCCAGGTTCCCTCCTGCACTGCAGCTCTCTGCTGGGGCTGAGTCAATGCTCTGCGCTCCTCCTGGCTCCCCTTTAGCCTGGACTCAAACAGGTAGGCAGAGAAGTTCATCCAGTACACATCTCGGTACAAGGTAAACTAGAGGCAGTTTTACCTGGTGATCTTTTTCACTTATTACAGGAGAGAAATCCAGGACACTGAGAATAAGCTGCCTTTCCACCTTAGAGCAAGGAGGCAAAACCAACGTTAAGAAAGCCTTGCCAACACTGTACACGCTGCTGGTCTAGTTCTCCAAGCACAAAACATGGATTTCCCTGTCTATCCCCCTTCCCTCCTGGCCCCCACCCCACACCCAGTTACTGCTCTGCTTATCTGAGATTCTATTCATATTTCAAGACCCTCTTGTAAACTGCCTCTTCCAGGAAGATCTCCTAGTTTTCTAATCAGGGCCCTGCACTCCCACAGCAGGCTCATCATCCACATCTAAGTCTTCATATTCTGCTCTGAAAACTACGGGCGATTTCTTATCCACACTGCATTCCTAGACTCCTGTTGGGGGAGGGACTGTACTTTGATTCTTCTGAAAGCCCTTTGAGACCCTGGAGTAAAGGGCACTCAACTGCCATTTTTTAAGTGGCTGAATGCGGAGTTATAACAACGAGGGGACAAATCTTGTAGATGCAAGTACTTGTAGCAGCCCTCACTAGTACGTTCTTTTTGCTATCATTTTTAAGATAGGCTGTAGTACCGGTGTCCAGAAAATTGCCTTTCTACTCTTGTTGTTCAAAGCAAATGATGGGTTTCAACTGCTCCCAGATCCTAACCTGAAAAATGTAAGGAGTTGAAACAGAATCGGAAGAGACCATTTGTGGTTCTTACAATCATTTCCACATGCACTCATCCCCAACCACAAGCCCTACAGAAATGAAGACTGGGAGTTTGAGAGATTAGCTTCTTCCCTACTGCTCTAACTATACTCAGTCGGTGGACAGCAAGTGAGTATCGTCATGTGCCAAGCATTAGGATGAACAGATGATTAAGAATTGAGTCCTACGGACATGCTTCCATTAGACTGGGTAATATGCTTCCCAACTTTTTTAACCTATACCACCTTCTTGAGAAACAAAAATACCACACCCTTCTGTAATTGTTTTTTTCGTAACCCAATGCAAAATTATAAGACTTTATACTCATACCTAAATGAAATTAAATAGATTCTGGTATATAGCTCAACAAGCTCCTCCATCCACAACCAACTCTATCTTCCCACATTCCGTTCCACTGGATTATGATTTTAAATCGTTCTAGGCTACCCAGGAAACACATTATATCAATATCAGGGTTTTGCATTTCCTGTGACAAAAGCTATCTAAACTCTTGATCAAAAATTCTCCAAATCGATCCAGTTAAGAGAAACAGGATGTGAAAGCACTTTGGAGGAATATTTAAGTGAACAAGATCAAAAACAAGATCCGGAATTAGCCTAACAGATGACGTGGCCTTCTATGGCTTCGAACGTAACATCTGTGTAACTCTCCCCATTGGAAACACCTTCTGAGGACTGGAGTTACGGACTAAAGCGGAATCGAACTGAACTAGAATTGTAAATCCAGCAAACTTAAAAGAGAAACCTACAAAGGACAGACACAAAGAAAAGAATGTCTTACTCCCCTCCCATAAGCCATGCTATTCCTGCTCTTCTTATCCATACAAACATAGGTGAAATTAAAAAAAAAGTTTTGATCAAAGAAAGAACACAAACTTCTTAGCTGTCTCAACCTACAAGGGAACATCTGGCAGAGACACTTGGGAAGGACTTTCAAGCTGCCTTCTAACACGATCTGTGCAACAGAAGTCCACACTCTATCTCAGAAGGAAAAATCTGTCAAGTACATGAGCTCTTGCATTTGTCATAATTTGGTCATTCTCCTCGTGATCCTTTTTCCTGCTGCATCCCTGAAACAGAGCAAATGTTACTCAGCAGCCGCAGAACACAGCACCCTGTGCAGCAGCTCCGCGAGAGCGTCGAGGGAAGGGCTGCAGCAGAGGTGAGTGCCCAAAGGAGCTGGTGAAGCCCTAAGACCAAGGCCACGGGGCAAGCACGACCAGCAGGGGCAACCTCTCATCACCTGTGGTCCGATCCCTCCTCTACCGTGGCTCTGAGCAACCCTCTCTCGACCGCTGGTCAAGGCAGGACACACGTTTTGTCAGAGACTCCATGTACTTGGTTTTGAAATGTCCTTGTGTGTGAAGGCTCGTGGGTGCCCGCCTGCTCACTAAATCACCCCAGCAGGTCAGGCTAGTCCTGGAGCTGTTAGCAGGAGGGAGGTGCAGGATTTCAGAACACCGTGAAGCCTTTTTCTTTTTAACAGGCGTAAAAAATATGGAGGCGAGAAGGTGGGGGAGGCAGGAATCTGTGCTATCTAAGGCAAGCACAGTCAGAGCAGTGAAGAGCACAGGCGCTCGGCCAGGCTAGGTCGCGGTTGTGATGCTTCCTTGCACCCGCACCAGGAAGTCGGGCTGCCCACCTTCCTTTCCCCCTTCCCCACCGTCAGTGGCGCCAAGAAGACACACCCCCGGACACCTACCACCTGAGCGTGATCTTCCCCATCTTTTGGGATCCACCTTTATTTAGCCCGGACTCTGGAACGCCCAGGCGGCTCAGCTCCTTTCTCGCCCCTCCCGATGCCCACCCCCCGCCCCATCCCCTCGGTGGTCGGGACCACCGCCCTGGCACCGCCAGCTCCGGGCTGACTGGAACACTAGAACCGTAACCTTCAACGCTCTTTTGCCTTCTCCCCTCCGCAGTTCGCCAGCCCGCACCAGGGTCCCGGCATCTCCTCCCCCCAGGTCCGGGCGGGGAGCCCTGCACGGACCAGACTCACGCCGGGCCGCTCCCGGGGCCAGGTCTCCCTCTGTCCTGAGCCGGACCGATCCCGAGCTCCTTCGGGCCTAGTCAAGGGCACCGCCTCCACCCGGCCCTCAGCCCACCCGCGGCCCCTCAGCAGCCCAGCGCCGGTCCCCCTCGCGGGCTACTCACCCAAAGGTGTCCGGGTGGCGGCACAGAAAAACAAGAGAGCCACGAAGGCGCAGGGTGCGGTGCCGGCCCTCGCCACCAGCTTTATAGCCGTCCAGCCTCCCGACTCCGGCACCGCCGGGAGGCGGTGGAAGGCGGGGCAGAGGCTCGAGCAGCCAATCGTGACCCGCAGACTAGGCCGGCAGTACCCGCC
>JAPYXV010005769.1:0-10289 GCA_028533065.1 Trachops cirrhosus | reverse complement strand
AATAAAATGTAAAGTGAAAAAAAATAAAATTCCACAAACAGCTAAGTAAATTTTAACAAATAGAGATAGTGATAACTTACCTTAGTAACATTAGTAACAGCATTCTAGAAAACCACAGTAATGTAATCACAAAGATCTTATTATTGATACGATACACACACAAAAGGAAGCTAGACTGATATGCACATGTGAGCATGCACGAATACCTAATCCCACAATATATAAAAAAACAGTATCACAAACTAATTAGAAAAGTTTAGGTTGTAAAATGGAAGAGCTGATTCATTTTATATAAAAAAGTAAAATGACCTCAACAGAAAGTTGTCCTCAAGATAGGTGAAAGAATTTAATATGAAGAGTTGAAACAGATAGCATAAGAAAAATGTAAGAGAGTGTCGCTATCTTCTAGGAATAGCAGAGGACTTACAAAACAACACTTAGGAATTACGGATCCAAGTAGCCACCCAGGAGCTAAGTCTTCTGCTGGTTAACGATCCCAGGGCTGACCACCAACCTCTCACAGAGGCGTCTTGTTAACTGCCTACTGTTGCTCTGTGTCACACAGACTCCCCTCTGCGCCATGTGGACTTTGCCATCCCTTGCAACAACAAGGGGACTCACTCAGTGGGTCCCATGTGGACGCTGGCCCCAGAAATTCTGCGCATGTGTGGCACCATCTCTCATGCACACCCATGGGAGCTCATGTGCAATCCCACATTTCTACATTTACAGAAATCCTGAAGAAATTGAAAAGGAAGAGAAGGCTGCTGCTGGAAAGGCTGTGATGAAGGAGGAATTACAGGGTGGATGGACTGCTCCAACTGCCAAGTTCACTGCTGCTCAGCCTGAGGTTACTGCCTGGTCTGAAGCCGCAGGGGCCCTCTGTGCCTGTTCAGTGGCTTCCTCCTGAAGACTGGAGCGCTCAGCCCCCACTGAAGACCCGTCTGCAGCCCCCACCACTCAGGCCACTGAGTGGGTAGGAACAACCACCGAGTGGCCTTAGCTCTTCTTCCACAAACTCTTAAACAGGATGGAAATAAGGTTGATGGAAAATAAAGTTTCTTAAAACACACACACACACACAAAACCCCACAAGGTAAAAGAATGATGAATGCAAGCACACAGAATTAATGCTACCTATTCAATAAAGAATGTGACGGGCAAAGTTAACAGAGACATGGCAGACAATCACAATGTGTAACAATGGTAAATAATTATTGTCTAGATATACAGGGAACTCCAGCAAATCACCAAGTAAAAGTTAGCCAGACCAATAGAAAATCCAGCAATTTAAGGAAGAGAAAACATTAGAGGTGAACAAATCTATAAAGAAATGCTCAAACCCATTTGAAGTCCAAGATACAAATTAAAGAAACACAATGCTATCACTTTACACTGATTTGCAGGTGATGAAATGGTTATAACTTTTCTCATGAACTAATATTCAGAGATCAGCTTCCAATTGTTCTTCTGTATTGTCATTTTCCTTACTTCTTTGTCACAGTGAGTGTAATTACATCTATTATGCTTAGCATTTTAACACCTTACAAGAATTAATACTTACCTTTGCCCCTTCCTTCCTGTAACTTAGAGATCTAACTCTTTCATGAGATTGGTAAAAGTAACTGAATGCCAGTCAAGCCCTTGAGCTGATAATTGGAATGTTTATGCCCTTGAGAACTACCCTAATTTTCTCTGTTATCCTTTTTTCCCCTGTGCTTCATGCACACTGATATTTTCACATTTTCTTCTGAATAATTAGTTCACCAGATTATTTCTAGATTGATCACAGTAGAATTAAGAATTCTTCCCAAGTGTTGGGGAGCCAATGAATTAATTTGCTATCCATAATTATTATTAAGTATAATTCACATGTAGGGCTACCACATACCTGGGCATCAAACAAGATTCCATTGTTTCTGCGTTGATCATTTATCATGGCAACTGGGACACTGTAATAAGTAAATAATACCTTATTACATCGCAAAGGTAGTATAGTCATGGTAAATTCATGCTACATTAAGCACAATAATTATGTTTGATATGTTTAAGCTCGTTGTTTTAGTCACCTGTGGGTGACAAGATTATTGATTTGGAATATACTCCAGAAAGGGAGGACAATGTGGTATTTACGTTTTATTTTCAAAGTAAATAAACTATTATGTTACAAACCTCTTAAAATGAGCCAGTTTTAATAACAAGAAATTATTCATGTCAACTATGATGAATGTTGGTGGTTTTATTTAAACCTGACTTTAAAATAAATGTGAAACATTTTCTTTGCATTGGCTAAGAAAGAAGAAATTACTGAAAGGGAATGAATTTGAATTGAATTCCCCTGAAGAAAACAATAAACAGGTAAACAGCTAAAAATTTTGAGACTTCTTTATTTCCCATGTGAGTCAAAGCAATTAGATCGCTCCTTCCTCAACTGCCTATAGGATGTAACAAACTGTCCGAAGGATTACTGCCCTTTGCTTCTTCCCACTTTATTTGAGAAATTTACATTGCCTGATTTTTTTGTAATTTAATGTAATTCACATTACTAAATTCAAGAGGAAAACAACGGACATATCTCATCTATGCAGAAAAAAAAGTTCAACCAATTTGTCATTCATTCAGTATAAAAACTAAAAATTTGAGGAACTTTCTTTAACCTGATAAAAGGCATTTAGAAAACAAAATAAATTAAAACTATACTTAACCTTTGTTATTACCAAGAACTACTGTGATGTCAGTATGTAAGAAGAGGAAAGAGTGAGTAGAGAGATAGAAGATGGAAAACAGAAAAGGAGATACCTATATTTAAAAACGAAACATAACAAAAATAAATACATCAGTATGTTAATGTCAATTTATTTATTAAAAAACTATTTTAAAAGGCAGTTTCTTAAAAAAGAAAGGCTATCTATGCGTTTACCACATTACTAGGTACCAAACAAGATTTCATTGCTTTGGTGTTGATAATTTATTATGGCATGTGGGATACTGTCAAAGGAAATAATACCTTATTACATCACAAAAAGTAAATTCAGAAGTATATGGAGGTAGAGTTGATGTACAGTTGGACTAGAAAGACTTTATCTCAAGTTCAGGGGATGCCTGAAGGTCTGGCTTTTGACATTTGGCCAAGATAAAGGTAATAAAATCTGTGATGTGCTGGTTAAGGTACCAATTACCCTGCTGATTGCCAGGGTTAGTTTTTTATTTAAGGTTTGCGTCCGACCTACCTGCTTGGGAAAACCTACTTTGCGTACACGACTGAAGAGACTGATAAAGATCCCTCACTGGCAGCTTCTCCGAGCTCTCTAAAGCAGGCACTCCCCTCGCGGCCCTCCCCAAAGCCAGAGATCTGGCACAACTTCAGATCTAGTTTGATGTAAGTATGCACTTATGGAGCATTCTTTTCAAAAACTATTTTCTTGTTTCTGCTATTACAGTTGTCCCAATTTTCCCACCCTAACATTTTGGTAATAACTTTTGCTTATCACTGAAGTCAGACAAATCCTTTATTCAGCAAAATACTTATTACATGGCTCAAGTTTGAGAAACCTGTTTTAGAATATTTACCCATTCACCTTCAGGACAAGTTTTTTTCCTATTATATTTTATGAATAGCCTGAGATCAATATCCCTTCCACTCCAAGTATAAACATTTCAAACCTTGAGATTATCTAAATTAAAAAAGCCATTTTTTCTGTTCTGAAATACTAAGATTTCTCAGGAATTCACAATGTAGAGCTGTTTCTGATAAGAAAATGAAGATATGATTCAGGAAGCAAAGATCACAAACTTCCTGTAATCTACAAAAAATTAGGACAAAATGTATTTCATTGAAATGGAATTTAAAAGGGATTGATCCTCTCCTCTATGAGGTCTCTTAAATTTGCAGGGCAAATGAACAGTTTTTAGTAATGACAAAGAGCTTCTTAGCTTTTAAGGTGGCAGGAACAATGAGCAGTGGTCTTGCCTATAAAGAATAAGCTTCCATCAATTTTGGAAAATACTTATTTAGTGTATTTCACAAAGTCATCATTTCTTTTTAAGCTAGATGACATTTTTTATTTGCATAAATTTCTTGGTAGAGAAAAAAAGGGTGCAGTGTTGTAAAGATTTGTGTTATCTCAAAGTAGGGCATTGTTCCCTTAATCACACCTCCGACTCAGAAGACAAACACAACAAAAACATAAATATGTAGTTTCTCTTCCACTCGAATGCAAGGGACTATTGCATTTAGGAGAGAAAAAACAGATGTCTGCGGGAACTTCAGCTTCTGGGAAAGTAAACTAGATGTATTTGTCTCTATTCCTCCTGCTAAGTACAAATAAAACCTTCAATATTTTATGTAAAATAAACATAAAATGCCTCTGAATGGTGGAGAGAAGAAGGCAGCCCAGCTAGGATCCTGGAGACCCAAGGAATGACAGGGTGGTGGCATCCATGGGTTTCCGTTCTGCCTCATACACCCCAGACTTGAGAGGAAGACGCACCAGCAGCCAGCAACACCAAAGAACCCGGATCAGAAAAAGCCCCAACAAAAGAGTGTTCTCTCTAATGAAAGGACTGGGAAAGCACAGCTTTTTAAAATGATTTTATTTCTTTATTTTAGAGAGAGAGGAAGGGAGGGAGAAAGAGAGGGAGAGAAACAGCAGTGTGCGAGAGAAACATTGATTGGTAGCCTCTCACACCTTTGCAATTCTTGGTATCCTCCTCGTGTTTCCTGAGCGCTTCCTCTCTTTTTCTATTTTCTCTTCTTGCTGCTGGTACGAAGCATTTCTTCCATCAGTGCAATAATTACGGACACGATTTATAGAAGAAGTCCATCATCCCTGTCCAAGTAACAATCCTTTTTCTTTTTTCTGGAAGTGACTTATTGTCAAACCAGTAAGAGATATAACTTCAGGGTATCGTATTCTGTACCTGGGCATGCATTCAATGGTCTGATCTACGTTCCGTCCAAGCTGCCATGGCTATAGATCAAATCAGTAGTGAAATAACACTCCCTGAAGGCATCCTGGCACACGGTATTTCTCCTAAAGATGGCGTCACACAGAGTAGACGTTAGAGGACCCTGGAGGATTCCATGGAGTCCTGGACACATAGCACCGTAACACGCTCGGCAGCAGCCTGTACACTCATATCAGCACTCTGTCCTGACTCAGGAGGGAGCCACGTGCCTCAGGAGGTCACATTCAAAACAATGAGTTACAAAGGCTTAACAACTTCAGGCAAACTCATGCTCATTTGGCTAAATGCCACGGAAGCACTTAGGATGACAAACTGTCTCATTCTAGACTCTACCCATGCTCTAAGCTTGTGAGCTTGTTTCAAAAGCATTCATGAATGTCTATACCAGTCCATGCTGATTTGGCAAGAGGAACACGAAGAGTCCATGGCTAGTCACAACTTCCAGCTCAACATTACCCTTACTTTGTCCCCTGGAAGGAATTTCCCCCACTTGGGAATTATCACAGAGCTCAAGAACTCTTGAGCTGCTATTTAAAAAGATGCCAAGTTCACAGTTATGAGCAACATTTAGCTCTGCAAATGACTAACAGAGTATGAGAGTGAGAAAACTTACCAGCATCATCATTTCCTCATTTTTACATTAGGTGCCCCAGGTATTGGAGATGCAATACCATATGTTGCTCATTAATTCACTAAATATTCAGTGTTCTTGAAGGCAGCCCTCCAGGTCTGCTATTGACTTATGTGAGCTTTCCTCAAGTTGTTTTACCATTCTATGGTAAGGGAATGTTGGACGTTTGCAGATTGGGTTGCATGGAAATGTAGGTGCATGGATTGGAGGTGACTGGTGAAATTGAAGATATCAGGTCTAAAGTTTGGTGGGATTTAGGTATGTACTTCTGAATATGTGTTAATCTTACATCTGAATCATCCCAACAGATGGCAGTTGAGGTGACAACCAGAGAGCAAAGTGGTGACATGGCTTTTATAATCTCACCTCAAGGCCCAAGTAAAGAAAATGATCAGAAAGCTTATGGAACTTCCCTTAAAGGAACCCTTGTCAACTGTAGCACAGGGCTGAAACTGCTGAAACTAAACTCAACGCCTGAACCTGTGAGTGGCTGAATCACAATTCATAGTGAACTCACAATCACGTAAGGCCCCTTGTGTTAAAGTCAGAGCATTGACTGGCACAGAGGGGATCCTACAAACTGAGACGGAGACATTTGAGTAAGAAAGCCAGAGACGGCAAACCCCTGAATACAGCCAGGCCTCCTTCGTCAGAAGCAACAGCCACTTGAAGTCTGACTTCCTTGTCTGAGGAAACTCGAATGGCATCTCCTGAGATAGTTGCCCTCAAAGGGGCTGCTGCTTCTCCTCAGGACCTGTTCCTACCACCTGTCATTGCCTCTAGAACATTAAATGGCCCCAACGTCAGCAGATCCCAGGAAGTGAGCACAAAACACGCAAGTGTGACCCATAAAAAATTGTAAGCACCATAAAGCTCTTTTATCCAAGTTTGTCCTGCTTACTTTTTCCCTTTTAGATATTATCATTCTCTAGAAAATTTTGTTATTCTACTGGTAACATAAATATCTTTCATTTGGTATTCCATTAAAAGTGAATTTCTAACATTAATAATATGTACAGCAAATGTAAATCAATATAATGTAGCATATAAATTGTGTTATTAAAGTAGTATAATATGTCTGTCTTACCTACCATTAAATTTTTAGATCAAATCTCTTATGGAACAGAGTATATACCCAAAACATATTTATTGACTAAATAATACTATGCCGCTTTGTACCTGAATTTTTTTCTCTCTCTCTCCATTTGGATACTGTTAATTAGAAGGTCACAGAATAAATTACAATTTCTTATTTAACCATCCATTAAAAAAAGAAAAGCTATGCCGATATAATTATTGACATTATTAATCACACTCTGTCTCTATGTGTTACATGCTGTTGACTCAGCTATGACTCCTGGTGACTGACATATGAGGGATGGCCACCTCTCCCGTCCCAGACAGCCCTGCTCAGCCCCTTGTATACTAACACCGTGGCTTCTCTCCCGAGTCAATCCACCTCATTTTGATCTTTCTCTTTTCCACACCCTTCTATTTTTACCCCCCAGCACTATTGTCTTTTACAAAGAACTCCACCCTGTGAAGCTTTGTCATTTTTGCCTCCAGCAGTTTTCAGGCTTAATCTGCTTTAGGACTCCCGTTGTCTGTTTTCCTGGAGGTCCAGGGTCAGCGTACCCGGAGTTCACCTCCACCACTGTATTTCTAATGAATCAATATTCTGCCTGCGGTGAAGAGTGTGAAAGGGTGTAAAATGAAGTCCGTTGAGAAGAAAACTGTTTTAAAAGGGAGATTTGATTAGGAGTTTAATTTTCCTTAAAGCTAAACCCATGAAGCTAAAAGATGAAAGTGCTTCTGAGCACAGGAAGGAGAAACGGTAAATTACAGTGGTGAGTTGTGCACTACAACAAAGTGATCTAATAAACTAGTAATTTGCCATATTATTATGAGGTAGAAAGACAATTTAATAAAAGCAATTTAGTTTATATTCCTTCTAGTCTACTTGTGTAGTTTCATTATCATCTTTTTTCAGAAGTATAATAATTTAGTCATGGGACTACATTTCTATAAATTAAAATTTATGCTGCTAAAATTGTTATAATAACTACTTTGGTAATGACCAGGGTTTTAAAGGCTTCCACTCAAATGCCACAATAAATCACAACATAGTTACAGTCTAGTCACTATTTTAATCTTTCTATATATGCCCTTCTGTTTGGGGAATGGGTTTATGTTTTCTAAAATGAGCAATGAAAGCTCATTTCTATTTTCTCCTCTACTGGAAATTTTGAAATCATCATTGTCATAAGAACTTTTAAATAAATTCTTCAGTGGGTATTAAGGAATTAATAAATGAGATTCTCACGTCCTAAAATTTCAATACTGTTAGTAAGAGTTATGTAAAAGTATTAGGGCATAAAATATCTTCAAATATATATATTATCCTTTTATTAGGAAAGTGAGGCAATTAACTGTAAAAACTTATAATTTTATAACATTTTAGTATTAAAGTCAAATTTTTATTTTTAAACCACAGAATGACTAAGGTTTGGATAAATTAGTTGAGTATGACTGAGATGAATCTTTCTATGAAATTTACAATTCTAAAACTATTGCATTAAATGTAATACTTTCTCAAAAATATCTACAGGAAGTATCATACCTTATGTTGAAATGTTGAACTCATACTCATAAGTCCACTAATAAGTCAAAGCTGCTACACCATTTATATTGATATTACTGTGGACATCTCAGTATTTGCAGTAAGTCACATGGGAGTAGGTGCGGAGGAAATGGAGCAAGATTCTGAAAGGGCCAGCAAGTGGAGAAACTGGAATGCTCCTACATTGCTGGCGCAAACGTACAAACTTAGCTCTGAAATGCAGAGTAGTTGGAAGCCATCATTCCTGTTGTATAAGATAAATCTGGACAAATTGAAAATCAACAACTTTTTTGAGACCCAAGGAAGAACGAAAGAAGGTCCCAGGGCAAATCACCACCCTGAAACCCCCAGCGAAAGGCAACTTCATAGAGGAACAGCTGAGATCTGCGTGCCTGGAACAGAAGCCATTGTAGTCACAAACCGGTAGGATCACACAACTGGTAATTTTTTAAATTGTGATAAAATATAGATAGCATAAAGTTTACTATTTTTGCACTATTTATGTGTGTGCAGTTATTCACTCAATGTGAAAGTGTATATTCACGTTGTTGTGCAACCATCACCTTCATCCATGTTCAGAACATTCTCACCCTTTTGAACTCAGACTCGTGTGCATTAAGTCTAAGTTCCTGTCCTCCGCTCATCCCAGGGCCTGGCAGGTACCACTCTACTTTTTGTCGGAGATTCTGACAACTCCTCGTATTTCATGTAAGTGGAATCATGCAATATTTGTCCTTTTGTTTCTGGTCTCGATCCCTTAACAGGCCTTCAGGTTTCATTCATATTGTAGCATGTGTCAGAATTTCCTTTCCTTTTCAGGCTGAATAAATTCAATTGCGTGTATAAACACATTTATTTATTCATTCATCCATATCAATGGACCTTCGAGTCGCTTCCATCTTCTGGCTATTGTGGATAATGCTGCCAGGCCCACTGGTGTACAGATACCTGTTTGAGTCCTTGTTTTTAATTCTTTTGGGTATATGTGCAGAAGTAGAATTGCTGAATTATGGCAATGCCAATGCATTTTTTGAATTACCACCATACTGTTTTTTATAATGGCTGCACCATTTTCCATTCCCACTAGCAATTCACAAAGGTTCTAATTTCTCCACATCCTCACTAAAGCTCATTATTTTCTGTTTTTGATTTGTTTGTTTTATAACAATCATCCTAATGGATGAGAAGTGGTATTGCTTTGTAGTTTTAATTTGCATTTCCCTGATGATCACTGATGTTGAGCATCTTTTCATTGCTTACTGGCCTTGTGTACTTCTTCTTTGGAGAAATGTCAAAGCTCTTTGCCCATTTTTTAATTGGGCTGTTTTCTTTATGTTGATAAATGGCAATTTTTATGAATTGTTAGAGACTCAGTGTAAATTAGCATGAGATTTAGGAACTCCTGGGGGTTTCAGTCTTAGTGGAGCCCTCTGTAATTTGGTGGGCTTTACCTTCAGAAAGCTCACCAGGTTCTTGATGAAGATGGGAATAAGACCAGTGGCCGTTCGGGCAGAGGGAAGTAAAGAGTGAGCTTTGTGAAGTCCTCCCAGAGCCTCTCTCCATAGAAACGGCCTACTCTTCAGCCTGAGGCCAGAGCCCTGAGCCAGCTCCAGGAAGAGAGTTCCTCACACTCCAGTTTCCTTTAGACTTTTGTTCTCACACAAAGGAGGAAAAGAAAGTTTATAGGGATCAGAACTTTAAGGAAATAGGTTGGAATATTGCATTCCAAGAAGAGAAGCTCAGAGGGAAAAAGCTATTCACAATCCAGAGACACAGGCCCATGAAAAGACTGATTCAAGGGAAGATTATGGAATAATCTCTGTATCTCACCATTTACCATGGGATTTACAAGGCTCTATCATAATAACAATGTACAGGGTCTTGCACAAACAGCATTCCTTTTTTATTACAAAATCTTTTATTATAAAATCTTTTATTGCAAAAGCATAGGCATGTAATTCTGTAACATAATAATATCACACTCAAACACACCATATGACATTTTAGGTGAAATGTTCAAATTAAAACTATAAACTATTATACCCATATTATTACTCTGCCAACCACACT
>JAPYXV010005768.1:0-10289 GCA_028533065.1 Trachops cirrhosus | reverse complement strand
AAAATTCAGGATTAAAGAATGTCAAGTCACTTTCCACAAGATAGTATAATCACAAAATTACTTTTAGACTATAATAAAAATGAAAAGCAAACATCTTCTCCAATTCAGTTGGTTCCCTTTTTGTTTAGTTGATGTTTTCTTTTGCTGTGTAGGAGTTTTTTAGTTTGGCATAATCTCTTTCATTTATTTTTGCTTTTATCTCCCTTTCCTTTGGGATCAAACTCATAAAATTCTCTCTAAGGTTCATTAGTTTAATACCTATATTTTCTTTTGTGTAAAGTATTGTTTCAGGTTTTATATTTAGTTTTCTGATCCATTTTTGAGGTAATTTTTGTGTATGGGGACAAACAGCTATCTAATTTCATTCATTTGCAAATAGTTTTCCAATTTTCCCAACACCATTTATTAAAGGGACTTTTGTTTCTTCATAGTATATTTTGGCTCCTTTTGAAACCAGAAAAGACACCGGCTTTCAGGCTGTCTGTCACTACCAAACCCAATAAGCAATGACAGAGATTGAATCTTTATGGGCACTCTATTCAGATGGCTGACAATCTGAGAAGATGGAGGGTTCATACCCTAACAGACCATCTTGTCTTTTCTTTCCAGGCCAATGTTTTCATAGCAGGGAATAAACAAGGTGCAGTGAGGGCTTTGAGATTCAGGGAGGATTAGGTGAAAGAAGCTGCAACATTCCTGTCTTGGGCAGTTAGCTGTTCCCAGGGGCGGGTGGTTGTCTGTCTCTCCCTGGAACACAAAGGCCCAGATGCCTCCAGTTGTCCCCAGGCAGTAATCTTTAGCAGTGCCCCAGGAGGTCAGCTATTTTCCCAGGAGACAGAACAGGCCTTATCTGTAGTTTCTGAAACAAAAGCTTTAATATATACATTACTTGCTAGGCTTATAACTTTTTACCTTAAACTAAAATTTTCCAACTCTTGAGTCCCCTATCACTTTGTCAAAACTCATTTGCCCATATATTTAGAGGTTTGTAGGTTTATTTCTGGGCTCTTAATTCTGTTCCCTTGGTCTGTGTGTCTGTTTTCCTATCAATATTGTTCCACTTTCATTGAAAATAACAGCTCTGACAAGTGGTTAATATCCAAAATATATAAAGTACTCATACAACTCAACAACAAAAAAACCCAAACAATCCAATTTGAAAAATGGGCAGAGGACCTGAACAGACAATTCTCCCAAAAAGATGGACAAATGGCCAACAAATGTATGAAAAAACACTCAACTACACTATTTATTAAGGAAATGAAAATTGAAACTACAATGAAATACCACCTCACACCTGTTAAGAATGGCCATTATTAACAACACAACTAATAAGTGTTGGACAGGTTATGTAGAAAAAGGAAGTCTTATTCACTGCTGATGGGAATATAAAGGTACAGTCAATATGAAAAAAGATAGGAAGGTCCTCGAAAGTTAAGAATAGTTATCACATGATGCAGCAACCTCTCTTTTGTGTATCTACCTAAAAAAATTTGAAAACATTTCTTTGCAAAAATATATGCACCCTTATGTTTATTGCAGCATTATTAGGGTGGAGAAGATATGGAGAAAATCCAACCGTCTCTCTATAGATAACTGGATAAAGAAAATGTAGTACATATTCTTTACAATGGAATCTTATTCAACCATAGGCAACAAATGAACCAACTAGACAAGCAAACAAAAACTCATAAATATAGAGAACAGTATGATGGTTACCAGAAGGACCGGGGGTTGGAAGGTCAGTGAAGTGTAGCAGGGGTCAAGTGTATAGTCATAGAAGAAGATTTGACTTTGGGTGCTGGACACACAATGCAATGTAAAGATGATGTGTTAAAATTATACAAGTGAAATATATAATTTAATTAATGAATGTCACTTCAATAAATTTAATAAAAAATAATTTTTGAAGAAAATATTTACTTGAGTAAAAATATATGCAGCCCAGGAGATGCAGATTTAGATAGCCACCTAATTTTTGTTCTTCCAAGACAAAGGAGACCACCTTTTATAGTGACATTTTCTGCCAATTTCCCAATTAGGTCCATTTTATGTAAATGAGATATCCAAATGTGTACACTTTTATTGGCCTTAATTATGATGCCCTGATTGATTGGCATCATGTGCCCTAGTTGGTCATAATAGAGCAGTTCTGATTGTACACAGCAGGTCTTAGTCTACTGGTTGAAAAAAATAACAAAAATAGGAACTCTATTGTAACACTTGAATCAGAAGTAGTAAACAAGCAGGGCATATGGTAAGAAATAAAAACAAAAACAAAAACCAGGAACTCTCTTATAACAGTTGAATCAGAAGAAATAAACAAAAGGGCACATGGTGAGAAGTCAGAAGCTCAGCCTGCAGTATTTCCCAGTATATAGAATATGTGAGACAGCCATGGCAGCAAATGGCCTCTGGACTCTTATTATTCATAAAATCTGGGCCCTGAGCTAACGAGGGAAAGTCTTTCTCAGCAGACATATTCTTTCTCAGGGTTTATCATGTGAATCTTTCTTTTCAAGGTCCACAATAAATAGATACATAGCTAATAAACAATAGATAGAGAGATATAAAATAGATGATGGGGTGGGGACTTTCAACTTTGGAACTATCCTAAAATAGTGTAATTTAAATCATACATACTTGGAAAATCTGAATGTACTCTGATATTTCTTAATTTTTTTCTTATTAAGTGACATACTTCAGACTAGTAGGTTTACAATGCAGTAATGGGAAGAGTTGGACAGATATATTCTTTATGTTGGCCCACCCTATGTAGTCAAGTGCCAGTTTTTAGTGGTGACAATACTGTTTTTTAAAAACTTTTATAAAATAATCAGATTTTATAAGAAATGTCTTTATTAGGACTATCAATGATCTACAGCTGAAGGATGTGTCATATGAACCTTTGTGATCAGATGCTTGGTTATAAACCAAGATAGCATGATGACTTTTGTATTGATTCATGACACACAAACATATTTTTCTGATGAATGGATATATAAACTTAGGGAATATCTCAGTGTGAAAGCAGCTGTTGTTTTGATAATCCTTGCATTCTTTTTCTGGCTCCACAATTTTTCATTATGGGTAAGAAGAGACATAAATTGCCTTCACATCCATCTTCAAGCTGTGAAATCAGATGGATACCTCTTTACTCCTGGAAGAGAAAAAGTCAAACTATTCCCTGTCATCCTGTGTAATTAAGAATGAAAGAAAGGGAATGGGAAGGGAAAGGAAATGAGGGGGAGGAAGAGGAGAAGAGAAGGAGAGAGGGAGGAAAGAAGGAAGGCTACATGGAAAGAGGAAAGGGGGATGGAAAGGAGAAAGGGAGGGGGAGGGAGGAAGGGGAAGAAAAAGAAAAGAGAAAAGAAGAGAAAGAGAGGAGGCTTTTTATTTATATACTTGACACTCGGGCTAGTTTGTCTCTGGCACACTGACTTAGGCAAGAGTCACCTTCTATGCTGCAGTAGCAGCAAGGCCTGCTAATCATCATATCCTTTGAAACATAATTTGGGAAGCCCTTGAGAGATCCCAAACCATTATCTGACTACACGCATAGCTATAATAAATGGTTGTTTGTAAAAGACTCTGAAGATGAAAAGCACCTTAATTAAAGTGACCCTCACTCACACAGGGGTAGAAAATGTAAAGTAAATGGAAATATTAGAATGTAAATGGATTCTTTTAAACTACAGTAACAGAAATTTAAATGATTTTTTCTTTATTGGAATTCTAGTTAATATTTCAAAACTAAACACAATATATTACATATTCAGCAAGAGCTAAATTCATGTCCTATGAAGCATCATAAGAAAAGCTATAACTGGCAGTTTGACTCTCCTTTCCCATGACATACATCTACTCTACATTAAGAAAAGAAAAACTACTTTGATTATAATTCATAGGAGTAAATAAATATCACATGTTTTTTGCCTCTCCCAGAGAAGAAAGAAGGGAGAACGTGTTTTCCATTTCCAAATCAAAGACAATGAAGGTTGCCGAAAGGACTCAGTCCAAGGCTTGCTTGAGTTAAAAAAAGGAGAGCTGAGCATCTTACTCATTAGATGAAAACAAAAGCCATCTGTCTGTGATCAGCAGGTTTGGTAATATCACAAGAGATTTGCAAAAATAAAGGCACACACACACATACACACACTTAGGGATTTAGGGGATTGTGTAACAATACAATTGCTGATTGTTGCCCTGCTGAGCTCTGAAGTCATGAGTGTGATAAGAGCAGACCACAATAATAAGAAAAAGAGAGTAAGCAACAAATAATTAACAAGCTGTATTTTGAATGATTTTTTCAGGGCAAATATTCTCCAAATTAACTGGCCCTGGTATGTGTTTCTTATATAACTTGCCAGAAAAGTGAGAATAGTTTTATTTTTTGGGGGGTATACATTTTGAAATTGTGCTTTAGGATACAGACATTTTTTTTCATAATCCTTAGTATTACCTCTAATCAATAATATAAGCCTCAATTTATTACACCTGCCTGAGGAATTTGCCCTGGAAATTAGAGTTTGTCCTATTTCCCCCTTTCCAGACCACGTGTACTCATTGTTTATCATTTTGTATAGATTAATTACTAATAACTGACAAGACACTGTCACAATGTCTGTAGAGCTGTGTCAGCAGGTAAGATGGTCTTTCGTCAGCTTGGATGACTTTCTCATGATCACCCCGGAAACCTCCTGCTGCCACCGCGCAGTGGTTGATGCAACAGCTACTAGAGGGCAGCTGGGAGGGCGGGTCAGAAACTGACTTGGGGACATATCTAAGAGCCATGATGTCCTGTTGACTTTGTGTTGCTTTGTTAGTGCAAGTTTTTTGGTTTCTATAGTATTGAAAAGTTGTCATACATTTTCTCCTCTAATTAACAGGGAGCAAAAGTGGGCCAATGAAATCAGATCCTGGTAGAACTACACACAGAGTCCCAGTTCTGGCCTTGACTGCTGCCCCTGTGATACTGCTGGTGTCTCAGGTCAGCATGGTAAGGACTAGGGTGACTTCGTGATGAAGTATGTACAATAACTCTTTTAAATGAGAAACAGTGAGGCTTCTTGCTTACAGAGGCCAATTTCTTACTGTAAAGGTGAAGGCCTATGTGCCTTTTTTAGGAGATTTTTTTAGGAGTTTTTAATGGCAAGTGTTAGGTTTCTCTGAGTTTATATCCATGTGTGTGTATCTGTGTAAAATCTTTGAGACCGGCTTTGAAAATTATAATAGCACCTCTAAGTTTACCATATACTGGATGCAAGAACTTAAACTAACTTCATTAATTAATATTTCTTTTTTGGTGAAATTCTAATGATTTTGTAATTATTATACATTAATCAGTTTCTGTCCATATTCTATAGTTTCTAATATATTTAAATGATATGGGAATAATGCAAGATTATGCTTTCTGTCATGGACTTCAGCGGCAAAATTCTGTGATGGTATTACAAAAGAGGTAAAAATAGTATATGTTAGTTTAAAAATACATAAGTTCGTCTTGGACTTTGTTACAAACTAACCTCTTTGAGCTCCAATTTAATGATTAATGACAGAAGAGGCAATTGGTATTCCCCACAAATTTGTGGTGAAAATTAAATTAAAATGTTATGTGTCATATATTGTATAAAATAGGTAATCAAATATGAAATATATTAATATTCTTATTTTGGCTTGATTTTTACAGTACCTAGAATGAAGCAAGCTAGTTTGATTTCACTAAAGTATTTTTCAATGAATAATCTACCATCTTCTTTCTTTAATTTTACCTATTCAGATAGATTAAATCAATTTCTTCAGCAAACATTTATTGAGAGACCCTAATGCACAATACAATAATCCTAGATGCTGTAGACATTAAAAAGTGAATAAGGAATTGAATGGGATTTAAAAGATGTCAAAATTTAGGATAAAATATAACATATATCCATATATATTTTTCATACAAAGTAAAACAAAAATGTTATAAAAAACAAAAAAGATAGAATATGGAATTATTAAAAACTTGACAGGAGATTAATTCAAATGGTAAAGGATGTGGAAATTAGAAAAGTAGCTCAGGAAAGAAGAAATTGAGTGGAGTCTCTAAATATGGAGATCGTGGAGGCATGAATAAATAGAATATACAGAGGAAGTCCTAGGTACAGAGGAGAGCATGGAAAAAAGGCAGAGTGAAAGCTTGAATGTAAATAAGAAACAGCAAAATATCCAATTAGTATGAAGGAGATGCATATAAGAATAAATTAATAGGAGCAAATATTGAAAGATAAGCTTTAGGATGAATGCCAGTATAGTGTTTTAATTTGTTTGCTTCTAATCTTTGGCATGAGGTAGTCAATCTCCAAGATGACCTGTAATAACCCTCCCTCACTGTCATTCACTCCTTTACACACTTCCATTCCACATCAAAAGGGCTAGACTTGTGTGATCCACAATGTACAGGGATGACACCACATGCTTTCTGAGTTTAGGTAGTAAAAGTCATTGTTACTTCTTCTTTGGTCTCTTCCTCTCTCTGGGGAAGCCTGACACCATGCCATGAGAATCCTTAAGAATCATTCCCATAGAGGGGCCAATGAGAGGTAGAACTGAGGCCTCCAGACAGCTTTCAAAATACCTACAAGTTCTGCAAATGCGCCCCCTTGGAAGTCAAGCCTTCAGATGACTGCAGTTCTGGCCAACTGACTGAAGCTTCGTGAAAGACTCTAATTCTGTACCAGCCAGCTGAACTTCACCCAGATTCCTGACCCATAAAATCTGTGAAAGATAATGAATGATCATTGCCACTGTAAACCATTGCTCTTGGAATAATTTGGTAAGCAGCGTAAGACAATTAATAGAAAGTGGTTATTATTTTACTTAGAAAGATATGCAAATATAAGTTTTAGGTTTGAATTATTTCTTTACAATATGTTTGACTTATAAGTTAAAAAACTCTCTAAACCATAATTTAACTTACAAAGTTAATCTATATGATATATATTCTTGACAAGGAAGTATGGGGAATTTTACATAAAATAATATACAATAAAATGTTTATTATTGCTTAGTGCAGTGAAAGCATTTGATAAATGTAGCTTTTTAAGATATTTGTTCTCAGATTAAATATTTTAAATTTATAAGCATCACCCCTTGAGCTGGTTGAAATTATTTTATATGAAGTAAAATTGTGAAAAAGTATTTTATACTATTGTGTAATCTAAAATTAAAAAAACACTGTCAAATAAATGTCCTTATAACTGCTGAGATTTAATAAAATAATTAATTTCTGTGTTATATTAGATAAATGAACGTACTTCTTAAGACTTCTTCCTTGTCTTTCTTTTACTCCAGCCAGACCCCCAAAATGTTGAAGCCATGTTTGTTTTCAGGGAAAAAACAAAAACACACACACAAATACACACACAAACATAAGGTCTGTCCAGAAAATATACAACCATGTAATGCGAAAATGAGAGATATTTATTGAGGAAGACACAACACATAAGAAACATTGTACATGGGACAATGATACCTTAGCCCCTTTCAGAGTAGGCACCTTGGGACCTCACACAGTTCTCCCAATCGCCATTAGCTGCCCCATGATATTTTCCTGAAGCTCATCAATGGTGTGAAATCTATTCCCTTTCAAAGGTGTTTTTAGTATGGGGAAAATCCAGGAGTCACAGGACACCTAATCTTGGCTGTAGGGGAGGATAAGTCACCTGGGTGATTTGATATTTTGCCAAAAAACTCTGCAGGAGACAAAATGCATGAGCAGGCATGTTGTTATGATGAAGCTTCCATTCACTGGTTTCCCATAGCTGCAGTCTTCAGAATCATCCAAATAGTTTTCATGGGGGAATATTCAAATTTAATGCAAAATTTCATGCAGATTTGTTGCTCTACTCGCTCAGTCATTTTTTAATGTTATTGCCACACAGTACACATGCTCTACAGCATCTACTGCCTCCACTGACTAGTACAGTGAAGTCGTCATTGTTCAGACATGTGCATTCCAGTTCACTGTCTTTGGCTGCCAGGTTACATCTATGTAGCTCAAACTATTCTTGTTATATTAACAATGGCTGGACTTTTACTGGACAGACTGTATGTACGGGTATATATGTGTACATATATTGTATATACATACATATGTGTGTATATATATAAATATAATGGTCAATTAAAGATACAATCAATGAGTGTAGAGAGGGGTGGCTCTCAGTCTACCATGTTTGTCATTGTCCTCAAGTGCCATTTGTAATTAGGTGGAAACATCTAAGAAAAGGAGTCTCAGAAGAGAGTAGGAAACCAGAAAGCACTTATTGCTTAACTATAGATCTTCACATTACCCAAATCCTGTTGAACTTGATTAATATTATATCTACTTTTGATCCCAAGGTTATGTCCAGAACTCAGAAAATGTAAGAAAGTGATTGAAGACTACCCTACTCCAGTACTAGATCAAGTTGTTGAGTTCCTGTTCTGAGACAGTTTGCTAGAAAGGAACATTAGTATTTCCTTCCACCACCTGTGGAAATCCTAGTGTCACATAGTTTAACTGCAGTTTTGTTGATTATAAATCTTCATATTCTTAGGATTCCAGAGCAAGTCCTGAGTTTCCCTGTTTACAGACACTAGTTATCTTCCAAGACCCAGTTGTTTTTCTCTTTTCTGATTTCTAAATCTCAGACCTCTTCCACAAGTGTGGGCAATTTCACAGAATAGTCCTGTATTTAAATTATCAGATGTTATTTCCTAACTTCTGTTTTATTTTATTATTTGCTAATAGATTATATTTGACAAACATGATGCAAGGGTTCATTCAAATGCATTAGCAAGAGCCTTCTAACATGATGAACTAGCCATACTTCTCTGATTTGATACTAAGGCACTATTTCAGATTTTCCTGACATTGAATAATTTCATGCATCAAATTATGACATGCAGGAACATTTCTGCTGTTTAGAGAGCTCAGTGGGGAAAATCTAAGTAGTCTGAAAATCCAATGCAGCTGTCACGCTGACACCTCTCTAGCTGTGAACCAGGACAGAAAAGGTGGGGCAGAAGCAGTCTCACCATCTTGGAGCTGTGCTCCTTGGCAGCAATGAATCTGTAGAATCCCCAGGGCAAAGAAGAAGAAGTGGTTAGGTAACAGCCTAATAACATTTCACTTATACCATCTGGTTGAAAAATGTGATATGTAATGTTTGAGAAATATAGAGTAACCAAGAGAGATGAGGACTTCTTTTAATGTAAATTAAAAGGAAAAGAATTCACTTTCAGCCACCTTTCCTAGGTCCTCTTTATCTCCTGTTGTTACAAGGAAAGATGATTTTTACAGTAAAAATCTTACTAATCTTTTACTAATAAAAATGATACCAATAATAGCAATGGAAATGGACATGCAATTTGTAATTAGAGGCATGGTACTATTGGAAGAGAGCCTTTGTGCTTTGAAAAAATAGGAACTTTTGTGAGTTCCTACCTGCAGATTTTAGTTTTCTCCTCATCCTTGTCCTATGCTGACCCTGATTTAGTGCCTTTTACTTTAATCAAACAACCCGTAATAGAACTGAGTTTACTCACCAGAAAATGCACTTCATCTTCCAGAGGACAATGGCCTCAGATTATACACTGCTGTTGTTAGCTATGGCATTTTAATTGACCATTATAGGATTCTTACCCCTCCTCTTTTTTCCCTTCTTTTCCTTTTTTTCACCAATAAAGTTTCTTGAGAGAAAATAATGCCAAATATATTGACTATTTGAAAGTTTCGATGTGGTGTCCGCCCTACCTGGTTTCAGGAGCCGTAACCCCCCGTGGCTAAAGCTGAGTGAGAAATCTCCCAGAACTGGGAGGCCTAAGGAGACAAAACTTATTTCCCTGAACATGGGCACTGCCTGCTCTGGTATTCCCTTCAGCTTGGTCGGATAGTCAATGACGGGCAACCATTCTCTGAAAAGAATGGACCTAAGACAGACATGATCACGTGGGAATAAGCCATCAGGGAAGAGACTCAAGGGGCTGTGGAAGTGAGGGAGTGATCGACATCACCCCTTCCCCCTCGGCTTTGCAAATAGCCTGAGTACTAGTTCTGGATGTGAGAAATCCAAGTCTCCTGGCTGCCTTTGTCTCCTCCACCTGACTCAGGGCCTGCAGAAATAGCAGGGGTGGTGAGGCGCAGACTAGAGTCGGCAGACACCTGGGGTAAATTGGACCTGGGGCATAAGATATGTAAAATCCTGTGAGACCTGCTTGCTAGGATGTTCTTGGATGTGTAGGCTCTGGCAGGAAACTAGACT
>JAPYXV010005767.1:0-10291 GCA_028533065.1 Trachops cirrhosus | reverse complement strand
CCACTGAGCGGATTCGTAGAACTGCAGCTGCCACGTGGGCATAAGAGATGACAATGAGAGCCATGGGTGTACCTGCCATTATGAAACCAACAGCAAAGAGCAACTGCTCATTGAGTTGGGTGCTGGAGCAGGACAGCTGGAAGAGCTGTGGGAGGTCACAGTAGAAGTGATGGATCACATTGGGACCACAGAAGTTGAGCGTGGATATGGCCACAGTGTGGGTCAATGCATTGGTAAAGGCACAGGCCCAGGACACAGCCACCAAAATCCGCTGAACCATCTGACTCATGCGGGTGCTATAGATGAGGGGCCGGCAGATGGCCAGGAATCGGTCATAGGCCATGGCTGTCAACAGGAAGCAGTCCACACCAACCAGGAGATGAAAGAAGAAAAGCTGTGTGAGGCAAGCTCCATAAGGAATAGCACGCTTGTGGGTCAACAGACGACCCAACATTGAGGGAACCGTGACGGTGATACAGCCAATGTCCAGCACTGACAGGTTCCCCAAGAAGAAGTACATGGGGGTGTGGAGTTTGGGCTCTACCAAGATGGCTGCCAGGATGCTCAGGTTGCCCCCAACTGTTATCAGGTAGGCAAAGAGGAAGAGCACAAAGACAACAGGTAGGAGCTCCAGTGTCTCCACCAAGCCCAGCAGAATGAACTCAGTAACAGTTGTTCCATTGGCCCCAGGTTCTGGCTCCATGGGTACCTGTAAGAAGGATCACGAGGGTAAAAAGGACCAGTTTTTCCAATTTGTTATTCAATAAAAATATATTGACTCACTTTCATATGCCAAGCCCTAGCATAAATTCTTAAGTGTCCCAGTAGTAGTTTTCCCACTCCTCAAGCCACACCTCACTCACGAACCCTCTCTGTCTTCCCTTCAGTCTTTACCCACCTTCTAGGTGAGTTGCCTAGTGCCACAACTACCTTGGACTACCCCCACTTCCTCGTGAAAGGTATATAAATTTTGATTTCCTTTGTTCCTTAGAATCAAGGAATGAGGCCCTCCCACCAACAACCTATATAAGGAGATTTGAGGGGGAAATAATGGTAAAAGTAAAAATAGACAGATAGTAAAAAAAAAAGGAACTACCGAATTGATCATAAGTCCTTATAAAAATATTGCAAAGAAAGAAATATCTAGAAAATATCTAATCAAGAAAATGTTGACCTGACTGGTGTGGCTGAGTGAGTTGGGTGTCATCCCCCAAAGCAAAAAGTCATTGGTTTGATTCCCAGTCAGGGCACATGCCTGGATTGCCAGTCCATAGTTGGAGACACACAAGATGTTTCTCTCATGCGTTGATGGTTCTCCCTCTCTCTTTCTCCCTCCCTTCCCTCCTCTCTAAAAAGAAATAAAAAAATAAAATCTTATTTAAAAAGTAGAAAGAAAAAGAAAAATGTAAAAATACACAAAATTAGGAATTGAAATGGTGGTATAATTACAGACTAAAACTAAATAATCATAGAATACTATCTGCTCCTAAATTTGAACAATCAATTCAAAAACAGTTCCCACACCACATACACTACAAGTGAAAAAAAAAAGAAAAAATATTGTCAATAATGTACTTCCATGTGTAGGCCCCAGACTCACATACTATTTATACAAACTATGTTAAACTATCAATGTAACTAAATTATCATGTGACAAACTTCTCTTACTTAGAAAAAAATGAAAGCTTTCCAATTCATTTTTTGAAAATATATTTTATTGATTATGCTATTACAGTTGTCCAATTTTCCCCCTTCATTCCCCTCCAACCTGCACACCCTCTCCCACCCACATTCCCCCCTTTAGTTCATGTCCATGTGTCATAAGTTCTTTAGCTTCTACATTTCCCATACTACTCTTACCCTCCCCCTGTCTATTTTCTACCTACCATCTATACTACTTATTCTCTGTACCTTTTTCCCCTCTCTCCTCCTCCTACTCTCCTGTTGCTAACCTTCCATGTGATCTCCATTTCTGTGGTTCTGTTCCTGTTCTAGTTGTTGGCTTAGTTTGTTTTTGTTTTTGTTTTAGGTGTGGTTGTTCATAATTGTGAGTTTGCTGTCATTTTACTGTACATGTTTTTTATCTTCCTTTTCTTCAATAAGTCCCTTTAACATTTAATAAAACAAGGGCTTGGTGATGATGGATTCCCTTAACTTGACCTTATCTGAGAAGCACTTTATCTGTCCTTCCATTCTAAATGAAAGCTTTGCTGGATAGGGCAAATGAAAGCTTTGCTGGATAGAGCAATCCTTGCCTTTCATGACTTGGAATACTTTTTTGCAGCCCCTTCATGCCTTCAAGGTCTCTTTTGAGAAATCAGCTGACAGTCTGATTGGAACTCCTTTGTAGGTGACTGTCCCCTTATCTCTTGCTGCTTCTAGGATTCTCTCCTTCATTTTTACCTTGGCTAATGTAATTCTGATGTGCCTTGGTGTGTTCCTCCTTGGGTCCAACTTCTTTGGGACTCTCTGAGCTTCCTGGACTTCCTGGAAGTCTATTTCCTTTGCCAGATTGGGGAAGTTCTCCTTTATTATTTGTGCAAATAACTTTCCCACTTTTGCTCTTCCTCTTCCCCTTCTGGTACCCCTATAATTCGGGTGTTGGAACATGTCCTTGAGTTCCTAAACCTCTCCTCATTTTTTTGAATTGTTTCTTCATTCTTTTCTGTTTGGTTGTTTCTTTCTTCCTTGTGGTCCACTCCATTGATTTGAGTTCCAGTTTTCTTCCCATCACTATTGGTTTCCTGTGCATTTTCCTTCATTTCACTTAGCATAGCCTTCATTTCTTCATCTAATTTGCGACCAAATTCAACCAATTCTGTGAGTATCCTGATCACCAGTGCTTTGAACTGTGCATCTGATAGGTTGGCTATCTCTTCATTGCTTAGTTGTATTTTCTGTGGATCTTTGACCTGTTCTTCTGTTTGGACCATTTTTTTCCGGTCTTGTCGCACCTGTCATGTATGAGGGGCCGAGCCTTAGGTGTTCGCCAGGGCGGGACAACCCAGTTTCTGGGTTGTGATGCTGTTTGTGGGGGTGGGGTCCGAGAGGGAACAATGGCACTTGCTCTGCTCTCTGTCAGATTTCAGTCCCTTCTGCCGCTTCCCCCAAGCAAACTGGGCCTTTCTGGTGCTAATTCCCATGTGGGTGGGGTTGTGCATGTTCTAGGACCCTGTGGGTCTTTCCAACAAACTCTCCTGTGAGGCTGTGTGTCTCTCCTGGCACCTCAACCGCCACAGGTGTTTTCAATCGGTGCCCTAAGGCTCTATTTCCCGGCACTGGGACTCTGGGTTGTGAGGTCTGTCTTGCTCCCCAATTTTGCTTGGTTTATCTACGCTCGAATGTGGGACTGCCCGGTCAGCCTTGCACGCAGTGCCTTGCTTCACAAATCACCACCTCACTGGGTTTGCCCGTTGCCACCCCTCGCCCAGGGTCTACCAGCTGAAGCCTGTGTGCCCAGGGTCCACCCGCTGCAGTCTTGCATGCCCAAGATGCCTTATGTGCCCGGTGCCACCGGTTTTTTATGCTATGACCCATCTCCGCCTGGCTGCCCGACTCTGTCCTTCCTACCAGTCTGGATGAATGTGTCTATTTTAACTCCTTGGTTGTCTGACTTCCATACAGTTCAATTTTCTGTTGGTTCTGGTCATTTTGTTTCTAAATTGTTGTTGTCCTTATTTTGGTTGTGTGAGGAGGCACAGTGTGTCTACCTACGCCTCCATCTTGGCCGGAAGTCTGTATGTCTATTTTCTTCACCAAATTACGGAAGTTTTCTTTCATTGTTTTTTCAAATAAGTTTTCAATTTCTTGCTCCCCCTCTTCTCCTTCTGGCAGCCCTATGATTCAGATGTTGGTACATTTAAAGTTGTTAGAGACTCCTAAGCTTCTCCTCACTTTTTTGGATTTTCTTTCTTCTTGCTTGAAGATTTGTTCTGATTGAATGCTTTTTTTCTTCCTTGTGTTCCAAATTGTTGATTTGATTCTCAACTTCATCCCCTCCACTGTTGGTTTCCTACAGATTTTTCTTTATTACACTTAATGTACCCATCATTTCTGCCTGCGTCTTTTTTATGCTGTTGATGTACCCAATGAGTTTTTGAGCACCCTGATAACCAGTGTTTTGAACTCTGCATCTGACAGGTTGCTTATCTCCATTTCATTTAGCTTTTTCTGGAGTTTTGTTATGTTCTTCCATTTGGGACATATTTCTTTGTCCCCTCAATTTGCCAGCCTCCCTGTGCTTATTTCTATGGATTATGTAGAGCTGCTTTGACTCCATCTTAGCTGCATGGCCTATTGTACAAAAGTGCACCTTTAACTTGTATGTGACAGAGCGTTAGTTAGGTCATAGCGAGAGCGGGGCAACTCATGTCACCACTCTGTGGCTTTGTGTGGAGGAGGGTTTGGAGAGGGGACAACACCATCCAGACTGTAGAGTTTTGCCCAGGAGGAAGCTGTCTTCTGGCATTCACCCTGTTGCCAGTCTTTCCAACTTCTCCCCATATGCCACTGGTGTACTTCTAACTATTGCCCTGGTGCTGAATACCAGAGGGGGTGAATCTGTGTCAAGTCCTACATCTGTTGTGGGCCCTTTAAGAGGAGTCTCCTGAGAATCCTGTAGTTTCTTCTGCCACCCCAACCCTGAGTCATCTTTACAGCCAGAAGTTATGGGAACTTATCTTCCTGGTGCTAAAAACCTGCGTTGGGTGGTCTGGTCTGGGGCTAGGATCCTTCATTCCTAAGTTATCCCTTGTTCCCAAGTTACCCCTCCCAATTTTTATCCATCACACATGCATGTGGGACCACCTGTTCTGCATCTCTGCACCTCTCTAGGCCACTCCTTATCTTAGCCCCTCACCGCACCTCTGTGCCTCTCTGTGTCTCCACCCCTCCTACCTGTCTGGATAAGTGTGGCTTCTTTAAATCCTTGGTTGTCAGACTTCCATACAGCTCAATTTTCTGACACAGCTGGGTGATATTCATTTTGTAGCCTAGCTGAACTTTTTGCTGTAGTTGTGCAAGGAGGTGAAGTGTCTTTGACTGTGCCTGCATCTTGACCTGATTTCCTGTTATCACCTTCTACTTCAACCTCAACAGTTGTTAACAGTAAACAAATAAAAGGAATTATATAAATCTCAAATTAATTCTAAATAATTTTACATATGAAATGGACTAAAGGCATTTTTACTCAAAACCAGGCACACAATTTTGAACACATATAGCAATATTTAATATCCTTACCCGCAAACCATATTTTACTCGTATTTTCTTTAATTCTTTTCTCCTTTCCAGCTCTTTTTCCTCCTTGCTTAGTGTTGGGCCAACTAAAAGGAAAAAGTGAGTTTGGTTTAAAAAGAAAAACTCACTAAATCTGATCGATTTTATATAAAATTAATGCTTATATTTAATAATTAATAACTAATACTATCAGTACTCCATCTATAGATTAATCAAAAGTACAAATAAGCATTAATATAAAGGAATCTTGGGTTGTGATGATGTCCTTTCAATATTTTGGTAATGAAATCTACTTGGAAAGTAAACCAAAACTCAAAAGATCATAGGAATATTCCAGTATAGATAACAAAAGAAACACCAAACATCTTAATTTTTTGATATGAGTATTACACAAGAATCCCCAATGCAGAAATACTGTGAATTTTTTTAAAGAAACGTAGGCATGTGCAAAAGAAAAATCACAGAACCTCGATTCACGTTATTTTGTAATGTCATAATGTGAAAAAAACTAGTTCTTACTCATTTGAACTATATATTTAAATTTTAAAAGTCATCCTTAGATGACTGGATTTAAAGCAAGACAGCATCTTCCTACAGTGCTATTTACTATAGAAAATAATGGTATATACACAGATGATGGATCAACACAAACTGTAAGTAGGAAAGTAAACATATCAGCCAATAACTCTTAATATTTTGGCCTCTTATTTTCTATGTTACAATATTATATGGCAGAGTTTAATGGTGGATGACTTTTTCATATCAGTAAACAGATGTTAAAAGGAAACCAATCTTTATTGTAGTTATGTCACAATTACTCTTTTGAAGAACATTTAGCTACCACTGCAGTGCTGCTTCAAAAGCCAACTAAACTAGATTAGCAAAAACAGAACTAATGATTATCTCCTGGTCAAAAAGTAACCTAATGCTATAAAAGCTGGCTAAGTTATTACATAGAAAAACCAGGTACAATCATAATCAACTAGCATAGGTCTCAAATTTGAAAAACATTTCATTCATTTCTGAGTCTCATTTGATAATATTCATGGAAATACAAATTATCTCAATACAATATTATACCAAAATTCCTTATATCAAGATATAAAGCGGGTAGCCAACCGATACATTTTCAGAACACTCCAGTGAATTAAAAAGGTTTCATGCCCACAGATAACAGTATGTTTCACATACCAAAAGGTTCATCTTTCTTATCAAGACGAAGGTGAGCTCTGACCTGCCCTGGCTCGCAGCCATCACAGGTGTCACTGCCAGGGTGAATGTGAAAGGACAATACAGTCTCCCCAATTTTCACTTCATCTCCATGCTCAAGTACGTAAGGGTCACATTTAGTTTTAGGCTGAGGGGAAAAATCACAAAACAGAAATCCAAAAGTGTTACATATGATTATTTTATGTCAAATGGAAGTAATGTCTCATTATAACAAAAACATTTTTGGAGACGATTCTCAGTGACACAGACACATATGCACACACATACCCACAGCTTGATGACCCATGATGCTCTACTACTGGCTAAGATAGCTGAACCGAGAAACTGCTGGTTTTTGTATTATCCAACACTACAATGAGATAGGCTCCATGCCCAGTCCTGCCAGAGAAATACCCAAACCAAACTGCTAAAAATCTATTACCAAAACGAATAATCACAGCAAAAAAGATGAAGTGTTAAGGGGGATAAATGTATCATTATTCTCCTTTTACCTCTTCTTTTCTCATGATAATTCAGTTTTATTTCATTTTTTATTCTTATAGACTAAGAACAAGAGGCAAGCACTTTGCTACATATTGAAGATAGAAGAGTTAATTGAGTAGACATAGCCCTTGGTTTCAAGGAGTTTAAAATAAATTTTAAAAAACGCACAAAAAAGAAGGGCCCCTAAAGTTGCTGAAGAAACGTTTACTCTGAATAGCATTAAAGTGCACTTAGCTCTAAAAACTAGGCATAGATAGATATAATTCCAAGTCAACAGCCAAGCATCCACTTATTACATACTTCTTCAGCCCTTTCTGGGAACTCCCTTCCATGTAACACATTTGGACCTGAACACTGACCAAATGATATGTATAATAACTATGGACAATAGGAATTTAAAAATTTGGTTCAACTTTTTAAATAATGTGCAAGTAATTAATTGATACATATACACTCACCTGAAGAATCTGTTTTCCATTAACAACTGTACCATTTTGGCTGCCTTGATCCACAAGGACATAACTTTGTAAGTCATGGTCAAAATAAATTTCTGCATGAAACTTAAAAAAGAAGAAACTAGGTAATTATAAAGAAGCATACTTTTTTAACCATATATAACAATTTCTCTATGATAGGATGCAAAGGACTTTACTCTCTGATTAAATTTTATTATTTATTACTTTTTCTGAATACAAAAGCATTATAATACTTCTGGTAGAAATGTAAAGGCTATAGATGAAAAGTCATGTATAATTCCACTTCTACCATTAATAATTTACTGTGTCCTGCCTTTTCTACTTCTATAATATATTGGAACAATACTATATAAGCAATTTGAAATTGTTTTTTTACCTACGTTTTAGTCCATTATCATTAAAAATTCTTCTTAATAAAAAAGGTGACTTGAAATATTCAAGGTCAATTTCTCAGAGAAGTTTTCCAGTTTTTGAATACTTAGGACTAATCACTCTAACCTCGTACCTCAGCACTTTATTATATAATACATTATATGAAGTTACTGCACTGCACTGCATACAATTACTGCTAACATTAGTTTACATTTTTGCTTACCTCTCAGTACATAATACAGTGCTTCACATATACAGAACATGTATTCAATACATGTCTCTTTAACTGGATAAAGAGCTGCAGAAATATTTAATTAAAAATTTCACACACAATACAATGTGGTAGATGGTGCAGCTGTTTTGGCGGGGTCTGGCAGTTTCTCAAAAGGTTAAATCGAGAGTTACCATACAACCCAACCATTTTATTCCTGGGTATATATCAAGAGAAATGAAAAAATACATCCAAACAAAAACTTGTTACAAATGTTCATAGCAACAGTATTCTTAATACCCAAAAAGTGGAAACAATTCAAATGCCCATCAATTGATGAATCATGAAATGTAGTATATCCATACAATGGAATATTATTTGGCAATAAAAAGAAATTAAGTACTGACATATGATACGACATGGATGAATCTTGAAGACATGCTAAATAAAAAAACTAGTACAAAAAACTACATGTCATAGAATTCTATTTACATAAAATGTACAGACTGTGCAGACCCAGACACAGAAAGACTGGTGGTTGCCTAGTGCTGTGGGGTCGGAAGGAACTGAGTGGTGACCACTACTGACTTTGTTTCTTTCTACGGTGCTGAAGAGGCTCTAAAATTGATATGATGATTGCAGAACTCTGTGAATACACTAAAAGCCTTTCAATTATACACTTCTAATGGGCAAATTATATTAATATACAGTACATAAACTATATTGCAATAAGGTTGTTCTTTTAAACTTTTCATAAACATGTATTACAAAATGTTTCAAGCACACAAAAGAGTATACTGAACCTATCTACCCGTGAATGAGATTTAATAAATTTTGCCATACTTGCCTCAGCTATTTAAAATAGGTTATCAATCAACATGCACTTCATTCTGTCCACCCCCACCCTTCCTTTTCAGAGGTTTGATGTTTATTTAATCATGATACATCTCTTTCTACTTCTACCACATATGTATGTACCCATAAATGGTATGCTTATTTTGCCTAGTTTGGAACTTGATATAAATGAGTCATAGTGTATGAATCTGTTACTGATATAATTTATATACAGAATGTATAGGTTAATGACTTCTGATAAATGTATGCTACTGTACCTATTTCTTTTGCTTCTGTGATTTAAGACACACCCATCCAGTTGTTGCACACAGTTGTACTTTGCCGAATGGTAATCCACTGTATAAATGTCCCACAATCTACATACTTTTCTGATAATGAACATCCAGGTTTTTCCCAAGATTTTATCATTTTTAAAAATATTTCCATGGGAACTTCTGGCCAAGATGGAGGCATAGGTAGATTCACTGTGCCTCGCACAACCAAGATAGGGACAACAACAATATAGAAACAAAATAACAACCAGAACTGACAGAAAATTGAAGTGTATGGAAGTCGGACACCCAACGATTTAAAAATAGACACGTTCATCCAGACTGGTAGGAGGGGTGGAGTCGGGCGGGTGAGAGATGCAGAGCAGAGAGTTGAGCAACCAGGGCGGTGTGCAAGTCCGCAGCAGGCAGATCCTGGGCACACAAGCGGCGGTGGCTGGTGGGCCCCGGCCAGGGGGTGGCGACCGGCAGACCCAGCGAGGCGGCCATTGTGAAGCAAGGCACTGCACCCAACTCAGGGTCCCAGCACCGGGAAACAGAGCTTTGGGGCACTGACTGAAAAGGAAGGTCCTATGGGGTGCACAGGCCCACCCATACAGGAATTGGTGCCAGAGGGGCCCAGTTAGCTTTCAGAAGGTGGCGGAAGGATCTGAGGTCCTACAGAGAGCAGAGCAAGCACCATTGTTCCTTCTTGGACCCCACCCCCATATACAGCATCACTACCTGCGACTGGGGTGCCCCGTCCTGGTGAACTCCTAAGGCCCCGCCCCTCACTACAGGAGCTCAACAACACCAAAAAACAACAAAGAAAACAAAAACAAAAAAACCAGCAAAAAGATGGCTCAAACAGAAGAAGAATTGAAAGCCCCAGAACCCATCCTTTTAAGTGACCAAGAGATAGCCAACCTGTCAGATGCACAGTTCAAAGCACTGGTGATCAGGATACTCACAGAATTGGTTGAATTCAGTCGCAAATTAGATGAAAAAATGAAGGCTACACTAAGTGAAATGAAGAAACATGCACAGGGAACCAATAGTGATGGAATGAAAGATGGGTCTCACATCAATGGAGTGGACCAGAAGGAAGAAAAAAATATACAACCAGAAAAGAATGAAGAAATAAGAATTCCTAAAAATGAGGAGAGGCTTAGGAACCT
>JAPYXV010005766.1:0-10291 GCA_028533065.1 Trachops cirrhosus | reverse complement strand
TATATTAAACAATTATACACATAAGCAAGCAAAATACAACCAGAGACATTGAAATAAAGAACAAACAGACAGTAACCAGAGAGGAGCAGGGAGAGGGATAATAGGGAATAATAGGGAAAAGGCCATCAAGGAACATGTATAAAGGACACATGGACAAAGCCAAAGAGGGTAGGTTTGAGGGTGGGAGGTGGGGCTGGGGGGCTGGGAGGATATGGTGGGGTAAAAATGGAGACAAGTGTACTTGAACAACAATAAAAAATATATACAGCAAGTGGTATTTATTCCACATATGTAGGGCTGGTTTAACATTTGAAAATCAATCAATTCAATTCACCATACCATCAACCTAACAAAGAAAAATCTTAAATGACTGTATCAATTAAGGCAGAAAAAGTATTGAACACAAATATGTCCAGTTGATTTTTGAGAAAGGTACAAAAGTGATTCAATGGATGAACATAGCCTTTCAATAAATGATGATAAAATAATTGAATATCCCCAAATGAAAAAAAAGTGAATGTTAATCTGAAACTCATACCTTACACAAAAATTAACTTAAAATGAATCATGAGCTTAAATGTGAAATGTAAAACTATAAAGCTTTTAGAAAAAGAAAATATTTGGGATCTAGAGTTAGACAAAGAGCTCTTATATTTGAAAGTAAATGAATAAATCATTACAGGAAAAATTGGTAAGTTACACCTCATCAACTAAGATTTTTGTTTGGCAAAATACCATGTTGAAAGTATAAACAGACAAGTTACAGAGTTAGAGAAAATATTATACCACATGAAGAACTGGTATCAAGAATATATAAAACACTTAAAACTTAGTAAACAAAAATTCAAGCAAAAAAACACAATAGAGCCCTGGCTGGTGTGGCTCAGTAGATTGAGTGCTGGCCTCCGAACCAAAGGGTCATGGATTAGATTCCCAGCCAGGGCACATGCCTGGGTTGCAGACCAGGTCCCCAGTAGAGAGTGCACAAGAGGCAACCACACATTGATGTTTCTCTCCTTCTCTGTCTCCCTTTTTTCCTCTCTCTAAAAATAAATAATTTTTTTTCAGAAAAAGGACAAAAGAGGGCCTGGCTGGTGTTGCTGAATGGATTGAGCATGGGTCTGCGAACCAAAGGGTCACCTGTTCAATTTCCAGTCAAGGCACATGCCTGGGTTGTGGGCCAGGTCCCCAGTAAGGAGCACATGAGAGACAACCACACATTGATGTTTCTCTCCCTCTCTTTCTCCTTCCCTTCCCCTCTCTAAAAATAAAATAATAATTTTTTTAAAAAGGGCAAAAGATATGAATAGACTCTTCACCAGAGAAAATATGCTGATGGCAGATACACACATGAAAATGTTCAACAGCATTACCAGAAGAAAAAATGTAAGTTAAAATCACAATGAGAAGTCTTTATATCTATTAAAAGCGATATAATTTTTTTAAAAAAGCAGTAACAACTGCAAATCTTGACAAGAATGAAACTGAATCCCTCACACATTGCTGTTGAGTATGTAATATGGCACATCCATTCTGAAAAAGAACTTGGCAGTTTCTTAAAAAATAAACATGTACTTCCCATCCTCACTAGCAATTCCTGGGCATTTATCCCAGAGAAATGAGACTAGGTTTACAAAACAAAATGTAAACAATGTTCACAGAAGTTTTATTTATATTAGCCCCAAACTAGAAACAACCTAGATATCCATCAACAGGGGAACAGTTATATAAACTATGGTACATCCACAATACCATGGAATACTCCTGAGAAATAAAACAGAACAATCTATCAATGCATGTGACAACTTTATCTCAAGTAATTACGCCTAGTGAAGAAAAACTAATACACTAAAATTGCATACTCTATGATTCCATTTGAATAACATTTCTAAAAATGTCAAGATTATACAAATGGAGAACAGATTAATTGTTGCAGGGTCAGGGAAAGGAAGATAGTGAGTGTGGCTATAACAAAATGACAGTGACCAGAGGGGAGGGGGAAGGGGGATAACGGGGAAAAGAAGGGGCAAGTCAAGGAACTTGTATAAAGGACCCATGGACAGAGACAATGGGGGACAGGACTGAATGTGGAAGGTGGGGCTGGGTAGGGCTGGGGAGAGTAATGGGGGAAAATGGGGACAACTGTAACTGAACAACAACAAAAAAGAAAACAGGTAACAGGAGGGATCCTTGTGGTGATGGAACTGTTCTGTATCTTGACTGTATCAATGTCAATATTCTGCACGTATAATGTACTAGAGTTATTACTGGAAGAAACTGGGTACAAAGACAGAATTTTTTGTATTATTTCTTAGAAGTACATGTGACTCTACAATTATCTCAAAATAAAAAGTTAATAAAAAACAAGGGAAATTAGAAAGGAACATAACACAGACTATAAGAATACAGACTCAATCATTACAAAATGTGTGACCAGGGGCAGACTACAAAATCTCTGTGTGCTTGAATTTTCTCATCTATAAAATGGGAACAAAAATAGTGCCTATTTCATAGGGTTACTGTGAGGATTAAACGATATGAAATTTGTAAAGCACTGTCAAATTATTAAACATATAGTAATTATATAATAAATGTTAGCTATTATTAGTAACAGTAATAATTTTATTATAATAGTATTCAGAAGACAAAGGTATCCTGTTAGTGTTCAATTTCCTACACTACAGAAATCCTTTCTTTAACTGCTCCCTCAACTCTTCAGTCATTTACCTGATTTTCAAAGACTATTCTGAAGCTATACAAGCAAATTATGCCTATACATGATAAATAAAATTAAACTCATAAAAATTTTCAAATAAACAGACTTACTTAACAGTCAAAGTAAAAGTTGTAGAAGCAAAAACAACTAGAACACTGTCATTAATCTCAGTTGATATTAGTTGATTTTTGACTAAAGGTAAAGCCACTGACAGTTGTGGTGGTAGTGGTAATAGTGGTGGTGGTAGTGACAGTGGTGGTGGTAGTCATTGATGGTAAAACTGGAAAATAAAAAGTATAATGTTAGCAAGAAAACAGACTTTTATTTAGTCCTCGATTCAGGGCAAAAACTATAGAACCATTATTTTAACTGTGAATTAAACTCAAAGCTGTATGAATTTGAACTTAATGTTGTTGTAATATGAAGTTATACATAGCCAGGCAGGCATCTGGATTAAACTTCCTACTAAAAACTAAAACTCCTGGATAAAAACATAAAAAAATAAAATTTACAACCTAACCAGACCTATGAGCAATAATAAAATTGAATAAATCCTCAAAACTTTTCCCATAAAGAAAACTCTAGACTCAGATGACCTTACTGGCAAATTTTACTAAGCTTTATTTTATTTTTTCTTAATTTTATTTTAATCATTGTTCAAGTACAGTTTTCTATCCCTTACTCCTATTCCAGCCCACTCACCCATTCCTCCCCTCCTCCCTCCTCTTTCCAACCCCCCTAATTTTGTCCATGTGTCCTCTATATTTGTTCCTGTAAACCCTTCCCTTCTCCCCTGAAATTCCTTCCCCTCTCCCCTCTGGTCACTGACTACCTGTCCTCTATTTCAGTGTCTTTGGTTATATTTTACTTGTTTCTTTGTTTTGTTGTTTAGGTTCCTGTTAAAGGCGAGATGAAAGACAAATACCATATGTACCGTAGTTTTTTCATCCATTCATTTACTGATGGGCACCTAGGTTGCTTTCAGCACTTAGCTATTGTAAATAATTGTAATTATACACAACACTCTGTACATCCATCTTTGTACTTACATACATAAATACATTGTGTAATTAACTCCTAGAAATGAAATTACTGGGTTAAATGGTCAGCATGCTCTAAATTTAAATGCATCTTGCCAAATTGCCCTGTGAAAAAGATTTGCCAATTTACATTCTTATCAATAGAAAGATTACCTGTTTCTCTCCATCCCAGCCCATACAAGGCATACATGTCTACCACTCTAATAGATAAAAGTTTCTCACAGTTTTATCTACAGCACAGAATTCTCTCCTATATGTCTTATCTATTGCATCTTTACCAGAATGCCCTGCTCTCTGCAGATGAAATCACCAGTATATTTCTTTTTTAAGTATATTTTATTGATTATGCTATTACAGTTCCACTTTTTTCTCCTCTTTTACCTGTTCCTCCCTACACCACCCCACTCAACCTCCAGCATTCCTCTCCCCACAGTTGATGTCCATGGGTCATACATGTAAGTTCTTTGGCTTCTCCATTTCCTGTACTATTCTTAACCTCTCCCTGTCTATTTTGTACCTACCATTTATGCTTTTTATTCCCTGTACATTTTCCCCCTAATCTCCCCTCACCTGCTTCTTGCTGATCTCCCTCCTTGTGACCCCCATTTCTGTGATTCTGTGCCTGTTCTCATTGTTTGCTTAGTTTTTGTTTTGTTTTTTTTTAGGTTCAGTTGTTGATAGTTGTAAGTTTGTTTTCATTTTACTTTTCATAGTTTTTGATCTTCTATTTCTTAGATAAGTTCCTATAACAATTCCTATAATAGAGGCTTGGTGATGAACTCTTTTAACTTGAACTTATCTGGGAAACACTTTATCTGTGCTTACATTTTAATGATAGCTTTGCTGGATAGAGTAATCTTGGATGTAGGTCCTTGCCTTTCAGGACTCAGAATACTTCTTTCCAGCCCCTTCTTGCTTGTAAGGTTTCTTTTGAGAAATCAGCTGATAGTCTTATGGGAACTCCTTTGTAGGAGTCCCATAAGTTACTCCCTTTGTAGGAGTAACTGTCTCCTTTCCTCTTGCTGCTTTTAAGATTCTCTCATCATTAATCTTAGGTAACTTAATTATTATGTGTCTTGCTGTGCTCCTCCTTGGGTCCAACTTCTTTGGAGCTCTCTGAGCTTCCTGGACTTCCTGGAAGTCTATTTCCTTTGCCAGTTTGGGGGATTTTTCCTCCATTATTTGTTCAAATAATTTTTCAATGCCTTGTTCTTCCTCTTCCCTTTCCAGCACTCCCATGATTAGGATGTTATAAAGCTTAAAGTCATCCCAAATTTTCCTAAGCCTCTCCTCACTTTTTTGCATTCTTATTTCTTCATTCTGTTCCAGGTGGTTGCTTATTTCTTCCTTTTATTCCAGTTGTTGATTTGAATCCCAGTTTCCTTCCCTTCACTCTTGGTTCCCTGTATATTTTGCTTGTTTCACTTTGTGTAGCCTTCATTTCTTCCTTCATTTTGTGACCCAGGTCAATCAATTCTGTGAGCATCCTGATTACCAGTGTTTTGAAATCTGCATCAGACAGGTTGTCTATAACCTCCTCACGTAGTTCTTTTTCTGGATTTTTAATCTGTTCTTTCACTTGAGTGGTATTTCTTTGCTTGGTGTATCTATTACAATGTAAGGGGCGGAGCCTTAGGTATTCCCCAGGGTTTGGCAACCCTCTTTGCTCCCTTGTGTGCTATCTGTGGGGGAGGGGTCAGAGAGGGAATAATACCACTTGCTCCACTCTTGTCCCACTTTCTGTCACTTCCCTCACTTCCCCCAAGCATGTTGTGCCCTTTCAGGGGCTGATTCACAAGTGGGTGGGTTTGTGTACATTTTAGGGCCCTGTGGGTCTCTCCAAGGAATTCTCCGGTGAGGCTGCAGGTTTCTTGCACTGCCACAACCCCCACCGATTTTTTTTACAGCCTGGGATTCTCAGTCTTCAGTTTCCCACGCTGACACCCTAGGTTTCCCAGTCTGCCCTGTTACCCTGTTGCTCCCCCTGGCTTGTCTGTGTGCATATGTGGGATTGCCCGTGTGGTCCACTAGCTGCTGCCTTGCCCCACCAATTCTCCAGCTGCAGTTTTGTCATAAGTCCTCTCCACCCAGCTGCCTGTCTCCACCTCTACTACCTTCTGGGTGAATGTTTCTTTAACTCCTTGGTTGTTGGACTTCCATGCACATGTTTTTCTGGCAGTTTTGATTGTTCTTTGCTTTTAAATTGGTTGTTATCCTTTTTTTTTTTTTTTTGGTCATGCAAGGAAGTGAAGCATTTCTGCCCAAGCCTTCATTTTATTTGAACTCCCATTAAAAGGCAAAATCATCAGTATACTTCATGGCCTAACTCACATTTCTCCTTCGCTTGTTTATTGGCCATTTCTCTTCTAATCATCATTATATCTTGGTTTTCTGAACTTCTATAGCACTTTTGCTTTTTCCTAAACACTAAATACTTAAAGAACAAGCTCAGAACATTGTGGCTAGGGAGACTGGAAACATTGTTTTCTTTTTGGTATTTTTTTCAAATGTTCTTATAATTAATAAATGCTGCTTCTATAACAAAATGTTATAAAATATATGATAACGTGTACACCATTGTTTGTTTTACATTAGCCTTGATTTCCCAATTAGCAGTATGTTCAAGTTAGTGGCTGTACTAGATAAATACATACATCATGGTGCCTGCCAACATGCACTGACTATTCTAAAGGAATTGGCCTACTCCATTCCCGCTGAGAGATAAGACTCAGACACCCATATTTTATTCCAGCAACTCTGTCTTTTCATCCCAATTCATATCTGACTGAGACAAGGATGGCCATCTGTAGTACAGGAGCCATCCTATATGCTACTGGCAGCCTATGAGAAGGTATGGCATAAAAAGCTGTAGCCAAACAGGGATAACATAGGTCAGAATCTTATGTTCAAAAATTCAGAACTATAGAAAGAAATCCACTTTAAGTAGCAATATGGAAATATCTCCAGAAATACAGTATGGAAAGAATCAGATTCTAGCAGAAATTTGGAAATATTTCCAAAAGTGTGGAAAGAACCAGACCTACAGAAGAGACAGTTGAAAAGACTGACAGAAGAAGAACATGAAGTAGAAAAAAGGGGACATGAGCAAGTCAAAATTAAAAGTAAGCTAAAATAGTAAGGTGAGGAAACCAATGGGAAGTTATAAAAAAGTAGACAATGGAAAACAAGGGCATTACATTTACGCAATACTAGATTCAGGAGGTCCCTAAAGCTGCCTTTAGAACAACTCTTATCATGCTCTGGCTGGTGTGGCTCAGTGGGTTGAGTACCAGCCTGTGAACCAAAGGGTCACCGGTTTGATTCCCAGTAAGGGCACATGCCTAGGTTGCAGGCCAGGTCCCTAGTAAGGGACATGAGAGAAACGCACTGATGTTTCTCTCTCTCTTTCTCTCTCCCTTTCCTTCTCTCTCGAAATAATTTTTTTTTTCAAAAAAAGAACAATTCTTATCAGTTCTAGTAGTTTCTGGGTAGAAACTTTGGGATTCTCTGTGTATAGTATTACGCCACCTGCACATAAAGACAATTTTACTTCTTCCTTTACTATTTGGATGCCTTTTATTTCCTTTTTCTGTCTGATTGCTGTGGCTGGGAAGGACATCCAGTACTATGTTGAATAAGAGATGAAAGCAGACATTACGTTACCTAATATCAAATTATACTACAAGGCCATAGTAATAAAAAAAGCATGGTACTGGCATAAAAACACAAACATAGATCAATGGAACACTATAGAAAGCCCAAAAATAAACCCACACCTTTTTTACTGATTAATATTCAACAGAAGCAAGCAAACACAATGGGTTAAACACAGTTTATTCAATACATGTTTCTTATTTTTATTTTTATATTAATTGTGGTGCAAGTACAGTTTTCTGCCTTTCACTCCCATCCCAGCCCAACCACCCAGCCCTCCCCACATCCTTCCACTTTCTACCCCCTCCTAGTTTTTGTCCATGTTTCCCTTACACTTGTTCCTATAAACACTTCCCCTTTTCCCCTGAATTCTCTCCCCTCTCCCCTCTGGTCACTGTCAGCCTGTTCTCTATATCAGTGTCTTTGCTTATATTTTGCTTGTTTGGTTTTTTTTGTTGTTGTTTAGGTTCCTGTTAAAGGTGAGATTATATGGTATTTGTCTTTCACCGTCTGGCTTTTTTCCCTTAGAATAATGCTTTCAAGTTCCATCCATGCTGTTGCAAAGGGTAGGAGCTCCTTCTTTCTTTCTGCTGCATAGAATTCCATTGTGTAAATGTACCACAGTTTTTTGATGAGTTCATTTACTGATGGGCACCTAGGTTGCTTCCAACACTGGGCTATTATAAATTGTGCTGCTATGAACACTGGGGGGCATAGGTTCCTTTGGATTGGTGTTTCAGGGTTCTTAGGATGTAATCCCAGCAGTGGAATTACTGGGTCAAAAGGCAGATCCATTTTTAGTTTTCTGAGGAAATTCCATACTGTTTTCCATACTGGTTGTACCAGTCTATAATCGCATCAACAGTGCACTAGGGTTCCATTTTCTCCACAACCTCTCCAATAATTTTTTGTTGCTTTGTTTATGATGGCCATTCTGACTGGTGTTCAGTGGTATCTCATTGTGGTTTTAATTTGCATCTCTCTGATAGCTAGTGATACTGAGGATCTTTTCATGTGTCTCTGGATCCTCTGTATGTCCTCCGTGGAGAGGTGTCTACTCAAGTCTTTTGCCCATTTTTTAATTGGGTTGCTTATCGTCTTAGAGTGTAGTTGAGTGAATTCTTTATATATTTAGGAGTTTAAACCGTAGTCTGAGGTATCATTGGCAAATATGTTTTCCCATATGGTTGTTTCACTTTCTATTTTAACACTGTTTTGTTTAGTCATGCAGAAGTTTTTCATTTTGATGAGATCCCATTTGTTTATATCCTTTATGTCCCTTGCTCTAGGGGACATATCAGTGAAAATGTTGCTGGGTGAAATATCTGAGATTTTCCTGCCTATGTTCTCCTCCAGGACATTAATGTTGCCATGGCTTATATTTAAATCTTTTATCCACCTTGAATTTATTTTTGTGTATGGTGTAAGTTGGTGCCCGAGTTTCATTTTTTTTTTGTATGTAGCTGTCCAGTTCTCCCAATACCATTTGTTGAAGAGACTATTTTTACTCCATTTTATGTTACTGCCCCCTTTGTCGAATATTAATTGGCCATAGAGACTTGGGTTTATTTCTGGGCTCTCTGTTCTGTTACACTGTTCAATGTGCCTGTTTTTGTGACAGCATCATGGTGTTTTGATTACAGTGGCCTTGTAATAGAATTTGGTATCAGGTATTGTGATCCCTCCTACTTTATTCTTCTTTCTCAAACTTGCAGCAGGTATTCGGGGTCATTTATGCTTCCATATAAGTTCTTGAAGTGTTTGTTCTATGTGTGTGAAATATGCCATGGGTACTTTAGTGGGTATTGCATTTAATCTATAAATTGCTTTGGGTAGTATGGACATTTTGAAGATGTTAATTCTTCCAATCCATTAACACGGTATATGTTTCCATTTGTTTGTGTCTTCCTGGATTTCTTGCTTCATTGTTATGTAGTTTTTTGCTACATACCTCTTGGTCAGGTGTATTTTATTTTTCTTTTTGCTATATTGAATGGGATTTTTTTCTCAATTTCTGCTTCTCCTGTTTCATTGTTAGTTTATAGATTTCTGGATATTGACTTTGTATCCTGCTGTTTTGCCAAATTCATTTATTAGGTCAAGCAGTTTTTTGGCTGAGTCTATAGGATATTCTATGTATACTATCATGTCATCTGCAAACAGTGACAGGTTTTTTTCCTACTTTCTGATTTGGATGCCTTTTATTTCCTTTTCTTGTCTAATTACTGTGGCTAAAACTTCCAGTACTATATTGAATAGAAGTGGTGAGAGTGGACAGCCTTGTCTTGTTGCTGATCTTAGTGGAAAAGATTTTGGTTTTTTCCCATTGAGTATGATGTTGGCTATAGGTGTCTCATAGATGGCCTTTGTTATGTTGAGGAATGGTCCATCTAGTCCCACTTTGCTGAGTGTTTTTATCATAAACGGGTGCTGTACCTTATTAAAGGCTTTTGCCACATCTATTTATATGATCATGTGATTTCTGTCTTTGATTTTGTTTATGGGATGTATCACATTTACTGATTTGTGAATATTGAACCATCCTTGCATCCCTGGGATGAATCCCACTTGGTCATGGTGTATGATCTTTTAATGTATTGTTGGATGTGGTTGCCAATATTTTGTTGAGGATTTTAGCAACTATGTTCATAAGCAATATTGGCTTCAAGTTTGCTCTCTTTGTTCTGTCATTATCTGGGTTTGGGATAAGGATAATGCTGGCCTCATAATAAGAGTCTGGGAATCTTCCATCATTTTGTACTTTTTGTAATAGTCTGTGAAGGACAGGGGTTAGCTCTTCCTTAAACACTCTGTAGAATTCTCCTGTGAAACCATCTGGTCCAGGGCTTCTGTGTGTAGGGAACTTTTTGATCACTGCTTC